>CM040186.1:74789477-74851977 GCA_022606455.1 Callitettix versicolor
TATAAGTAACTGAAAAAGAAAAATATTACATTTTATAAAAGTGAGTGGCCTCAAGTTCTTTATTGAACTGCCATAGTTTTGGGCTTTTTTATTATTTGTTTCTTCAAGTATTTGTGTCCAGTCTATTTTTTATCGTACATCTATCTTCTTGTAGGTTTCTGTTCTTTCTTTGTCATACCACCTATTATAAGTTTGAAGAATAGGAATAATCCTTCAGATTGTGAGCAAGACAATAAATTTTGTTGAGTGGATCATTTAAGATAATACATACTCGACATTTAGTGCATTGATATTTATGCTGTTTCACTTTGCACTGATTCCCCTCCCCTCAATTGGACTGATTGTGCGCGCTTCTCATTTGTACCAACTCCCAGCGTAGACGCATGTTTGGAGAAACATCTCAATTGTGACAGTCTTCTTTTTTTGCATGGTGTTTTTATTATTGAAAGTGGGTGGTTTTTGGCCCTGAGAGGTGCTAGACTCTTTGGTTGTAGGCTAATGGAGCCATTTCGTGTTGCGGGGCAGGAAGCAGTCAATATTTGATTCCGACATTAGTGTGGTATTTTCTCTCATTATTATGTAGTAAACCTCATTATAATATGTAGTGTTTAGTTCTAAATAATTGTAGTGTTTGTGCGAACTATCTACCCAAATTAATATGTATAGGTTACATGCCAGCTAACAGCGCTTAGTTAGGCCGTGGTTTGTGTTTGTGTTCATACAATCTGACTCCGTAACATATGTGTTAATGGTTGCCTTGGGAGGAGCCAGGATATAAAAGATTCACGACATCAGCTGCTTAGGCCAATTTTTGCCACAACTTTATATATAAAATAAATAATTAAAAAAATTGTTTTCTTTAATTACATATCTTTATTAATTAATTATTAATAAACACTGGTGGAAAATTAAATTTCTTATAAGTCATGATTTTATGTAATTTTCAATGGAACTATATTGTGTCTTTCCCATTTACACTGCATGGAGCTAGATTTATTACGCCAAGGTCACGTATCGAGGTAGTGTATTTGTGCGCGTATCACAGTCTCATTGTCAGTACATTCATAGTATAGTTTTTTTAGTGATCTGCTGACCTAATAGCTATTACAAGGTTAGTAACTTTCATATAAAACTGAATTATAAGGTTTTTCACACAATATTAATTTTATACAAAACCATGTTTTTTTTCAAGTCTATTGTTTTTTATTATTAATTATACAATTTTATTAATCACTTTTACAATTAAAAACAGGTTAGCTACTTTTACAGGTTATGTCAGTCGCTTTTATTTATAACTTCCCGTAGTTTCTGTACTTTTAAATGATTAGTATTGGGCATGTAACAAAGCATTTTGGTGCAAAAATTACAAAAATAGCTAAAACAAGTGGAAGTGCATATTTATTTAGTGAATTACCAAGACCCTCAAAACTAGCTAGTGTTTTTTTCAAAAAATTAAAATATTGACCTGTGCAAGATTTTACTGAAATATCTCCCTAAGAGAATAAAATTAACAAAGTTTATTGTTGTTTCTAGAAATGTGTAACACCCAACTTGCCTGAGGATCTTGCCATTAGCTTCTATATACAAAGCCATAAATTAGTGTTTGCCGTTTACCAGCTAACAAACAACCATGGGACTATGAAGTATGATACTTACCAAGCTGAGACATCAATACCTTGGCTGAATGAAGTACTTGTATTGTTTACTGTGGGACTTCAGCTCTGTCAACAGCTCAAAGATAAGGTGACTTTCTTACATAGTACAATAGTGTATTGTTGGTAAAAGTCTTATTTTTAGGTCTAGTATAACTCTGATTGTGTCATTTGTTATATTTATACAAAAACAGTAGGCTATTTTGAAAAAAATAATAGTGAAAAACATCCATGCTGTATAAAATTTTATGGAATATGTTTAATTTCTTCTTTTATTGTGTTTTAAGTTTTCTGTAAAGCTGTTTAAGTTTTGGATTTTTTACAGTTAACTTGGGGTATGATTCTTTGTGCTTGATTAAAAATATCAATTTTTTTAATTAACAGTTTATAAAATGAAATTTTAGTGATTTGGTAACTAATACGTGTTTCAAGTAGTTGTGGATTTAGTACTACACAAAGTAATTAAACCCCTCTTTCTTACAGACCCATAACTCTTTTTTTTGTCAGACTTGTTTTGATTAATTAGGGGCTCACCCACTTATTAGTGCTTCCTGGTGTTTATCGAAGGAAAAGCTTACATCAGTAAGTCCAGTCTTCAACCTACCACCGTAATGTGTGACCTAAGATATTTTATTCAGTTTCTGATTCCTTTATATTACTTTTAAGTATTCTCAAGTAATACAAGCACTCTTTACTGGAAATGATAAAAAATCTTTTAAAAAAAGTTGATATTTATGAAATTTTAAGCCTCTTATAAAATAAAAAGTTTTAAATATATTTTTTTTTATTACGTACTTTATTATTCGATTAAGAGATATATATTCACTTGAGGAAGATTAAATTTCTTATACAATAAGTTGCATTTTTAACGAAAATATATTGTTATGTCATTGCCATTTATACTGCATGGAGCTTGCTAAATTTATTACACCAAGGTCAAATACCGAGTTAATGTTAATTTGGCTGCTTTATATCCACTATAACAGTCATTACAAAATTAATAACTTTTTTTTGCGGCAAGAAACCGTTAAGGTTATCATTGCCGTCACACAAAATGAAAGTATAAAAAAAAATTAACAAAAATTTACTTAAATAAGAAAAAAACAAATTAATAACTTTTTATCATGCAATACTAATTTCATAAGAAACTGTGTTAGGTTCCTGAAATAATTTTTTAAAATAAAAAATTACAATTGTTCCTATTAGTATTAATTACAAACATTAAATAAGTTGTTTCTGCAATGAAAATTTGTTTGCTAGTTTTGTGCAGTAGTAATTGTTAGGTTTTGAATTACAATGTTAGTAACTTTCATGTAATACTACTTTTATATGAAACTATATAGGGTTCTTAAGGAATTTTTTTAAAGTTTCTATTGTTCTTATTATTAATTATACTCATTAAACGTGTTTGCGATAAAAAACACTTGCTACTTTCACACAGTAATAATTGTTAGGTTATTGAGATATTTTTTTTTCATACTTCCTGTATTTTCTACATTTTTATATTTCGTGTTGATTACTAATGTGGATATAATAAAAAGGTGTTTTGGTGCAAACATCACAAAAATAGCCAGAAGTTCTGAAAAGTCATATCAATCTTAAATTTTTTGAAATTGTTTAGAATAAGCCGAAACTTTGGATAAACAAAATCCAGATAATCACATTCCTAATGTATTAAAAATAAGCTTTTTATAGAATTGAAATATTCAGTTTCAATATAATTAGGTTTCAAACAAAATTCTACTTTTTTACAAATATTTTTTTAATAGTCTTTGTTTATTAAGAGGAAATATGTTAAATTATAACCTAGAATCATTATAAAAATTTAATTTACATTGTGCCAATATCATTGACACCAACATTGCATGGATTGATTTAGTAACTTGTATGGATCAACTTCAACTTTAATTCACTTCTAGATCAAATCGAACTCATACTTATTTATTGTCAAGAATGTGCACAGCTTGTATTTCAAGTTGAATTATGATATTCATTCCGTATCATAAGCCTAGTTGGTTGATGTAGTTGGTTGACTTGTCCGAATTATCCATGTCCGAATTATCCAAATGTAATCTAGTGATGGGAACATTCAACACAATAGATAAACCATTGAAATGATTAAACATTTGATTATAAAGTACCATGCTAGGATTTACAAAGTAAAGATACAAAATAAAGTACTTTACTCAGTAAATTATAAAATGCTATCTTCTTTTTGTTTCTAGTCAGTGTTGTCACGCCTTGGTTGTTTGGTTATTTAGAAAAATATATTTGTTTCTTTAAATTCCACTCTTGTTTAGATATTGATAAAAGATGTTTTCCCCAATTTCTCAAGTTTTTTGTGCGAGTGATTGTGTCTTGTTTTCATTATAAAGTTCGTGAAGAGGTTTATAAATTGTTCTTGGTGACAGAATATTGCATCTGTGTATTTGGTTGCAGATCTGTGTCTTTGCGCAGTACAAGGATTTTACGATCGGCTCAAGGCCAACTTCAAGTATGGCCTACTAATATGAATTCAGCATAAGGCAATATCTAGTTACCTGTCTCACTTTAGCCATGGCTAGTCTTGTAGATATTTAATTGTATCGTCTTATTTTATAGAATGTCTACAAAATTAGTAAATCTTAGGAAATTTGAATATATTTATATTATTTTAATAGTACAGTTTGAGTCGCAGCTGGTTTGTACTTAAGTTACACTGTCAAACTGAGTCGATACCAGTGATTGATTACAAAATGATTTTTATAGTATCAAATCTGTTGGGAGTAGGATGTGTGTTTATAATTATCTGTGCAGCTCTTAAGAGGTGTTCATTTAATTCAGGAATGGCGTAAAACGTCTTTTTTAGTATAAGGTATTTTAATGTAACATATAGTTAGTATGGAGAGTGTTATATTTCATAGTTATTTATCCATGAAGTCCTGATATTAACAGGTTATACTATTATTTGGTTTCTAAAAATTATTTTGTTTGATACAAGGTCTTAGTTTTTATAAATTCTATAAAATTCCCAATTTTAAAATTTGGGCAGTAGAACCTTGATAATGCAGTAAATATCAAACCAGAAAGGTGTTAGATAATCAAATATTATGGATTACCAATATTATGGATCCAACCAATAGATGGATCCAAATATTATGGATCATTTTAAAAAAATGCTACTGTAAAAAAAGTTTCAATAAAAAGTTATACAAAAATTATTTTACTAAAAAAAAGTATATTGGTACAATTATAATTGCTTGATGTATCTTTAAGGATTTTAAAAATTTTGTTTTGATAAGATTGGTTGTTCTTAAAATGTCTTCATTGTTTTCAATCCCAATGTCCCTCTGCCAAGCCCAGTGATGTAGAATGATTGTAGTCAACAGTATATGTTTCTGCAAGCATTACTGCACACTCCGTTTCATCGCTGTAGTCTGTAGCTTTATCACAAGAGATTTATCCCCTTCCAGTTGCTATGCCTGCACAATTAGACAGTGTTTGGTTTGCCAAACAGGATGAACTATCATTTGCTACTTTATTGGCATGTCTACTAAATGAAGGAAATTAAAACTTACGTAGGTATCCAAACTTTTTGAAAACCTAACTGGTGATCAGCAGAATTGAAATGGGCAGGAAAAAATATCTTAAAAAATATGTGCAGTCAATAAACTTTGATTTTTTTATTAGTTTTTTTGTGTATAACAATAAATTAACATTAATGTGATTTATTGTATGTTAAAAATGTTTATCGTGCTCCGTAAGTGTAATGTTTTCAGTCATATTAGTATATTATTAGCTGGAAACAGTTGTTCCATGTAGTTCTGAATGAAGATCTTTCTATAGGTGCTTCTACTTGAGTGAAGCTCATTTTAGGATCAGTGGAACGTTAGAAATGTTTTGACCAATAACTCCACAGGGAGATCAAATATAAAAATACATTTTGTACAGCTGATTAACATTTACAAAGTTGTTAATTGTTTAATCATTTCCATTACAAATTAAATTATAATTTTATTTATTTAAGTATACTATGTAAAACTGGTTTTGACAGCAAGGTATTTATTAAGACTACTGCTAATTAGGATTGGTAATTTTTAAAATCGGCTCAGTTTTAGTATTTTTGTAGGGCTTGCGTTAGTTACACATATTAAATTCAGTCAATTGATGCTAACTTTAGTGGGTAAGTTTAGTGTAGATTAAATACTATGTTAGAATCTTACTATGTAAAGTTAAAACAGTATTTTATAAAAATAAGTATCGTAGTATTTAATACATTTATTTAATACAATAGTTTTTCACTTTTACTAAATCATTCCTTTTGGAAAATAGTATTAATACTTGTGTATGTTTGTCAGTTGTAGTGTTATTTGTATCTGGTATTAACTGATGAGCTTTAGTTTTGTATGTTGTCATGATTATAGGTCGATAAATTATTGTAAAAAAATGTAATAAATTGCCATATTAGGAAGTTTAAAATTATTTTATATACACATTAAATTTATTTTGGGTATCATTAGTGATAGGAAGTTACGAACAATATTACAATAATATTCACTAAAAAATAACTTTATTTTGTCAAATTAGTTTTATCATCAGTAGAAGAATTCACTATACACTGCTTTTATTAAATGTTTAGTTTGAATCAATACATAGGGTAAATAACTATAAGTTTCATCTGTATACCTGATTTAACAGGTGAAGTTTTTTTTTCTATGTAGCTGAAGTTTTGTTCCGAACAAAATAAAGTTCTTTTATGTGAACATTTGTGTTTAAATTATGATGTATAGTCGAACTTGGAAATAACATCCCTTTGGATGTGGCATTATTTTTTTTCATAAGTCCAGCCAAGTGTGTATTTAAACAAAATCTTGGTTTTAGCAACACTGAATACTGTAATATTCAGTTGCGTCAGAAATTTCTTATGTTCATTTTTCTTTAAATTTTACAGTATGGTAATTTCCAAATTAATGTGAATCAAGACCGAAGGTGACGCACAACATGCTTAATTTTCCTTATCACTGATGCATTTCCTTTCTTCAATTACTTCATTGTCAGAGACAATAACTTAGGCGATGATGCACCTTAAGATAAATAAGATAAATGATGCACCTTAAGATAATTCTGCTAATTAGTCATCACATAAAGGAAAAATATGGGTAGAATGGAAGTTGATGGCTAGGAGATAAGTTCTGTCAAAATTTCTATTGCTAATAAAGGCACAATATAGTTTTCAATTTTGTCATTTTGCTGAAACGCATAGTTGTTAATATAAGCTGTGTGTTGTATGTTTAATATATGTCACTATACTTAAACCTAGAGACAGTTATACAGTATTATCCTTTTTTTCATACTGTATTTTAAAAAATGCACTGGATTCTTGATTGTGGATTTTGTAAAATATTTTCGTTTACTTTTAATTAATCTTAAAAATTTATTTTTTGTAAAATCACTCGGATATCATTTTTTATTGTTGTGTCTAGTATATTATAACCAAGTTCTACTATATTATATAAATATGGTATATAAATTAAATATGTCAATACAAAATATTCATGACTTATGAGCTTAATCTACGAGCATTCATAAGTTTAAAGAAAACTATGGAACAGCGTGTTCATTGTTCATCTACGTTCATTGTTCATGTTCATTATACTATGTTCATCTACGGGAAAGTTGTTCAATATTTCTTTAATTTACTTATTAAAAAAGTTATTTTATTTTAAACATGATTAAAATAAATTTAAAATGTGTAGTTTATTAAAATTAAGTGATTCAAATAAAAAAAAGAAGAAGAAATCTCTGTCAAAGTTAGCAATTACATAATCAAATTAATTTTAGTAATGCCTTACATGTGTGAGAAACTTAGATTATATGCTTTAAAATTTTAAAATCTCAATCCAAGGTATTAAGTGTTAGAAATTTTTGTGTTAAATTTAAGTATTTTAATAGAGATAAATTTTGTAGATGTGTAAATACTGAGCAAAAAAAAAAAAGAAAGGAAGGTGAGGAATCAGGTTTGTTTTATAAAGAATGATGTTTTTCTTTACAAAAATTAGAATATTGATAAATTATTGCTATTGTATTGTGCTAGTCAATTTGAGTTCTGTGTTTAATGTGTCTGAAATCTTTTGAGAACGTTATTGTTTTTTCTTGAAAAAAATAAAATTTTTAACCAAACAATTTGCTGTAAATGTGAAGATTTTTTTAAACAAAATATAAACTGATGTATACAACTGAAATATAACAGAACTAAGATTTTTCAAAAGCGGAAACGGAAAAAAATTGTAGTGTTGGGTACAAAACTATACTTGAAATCCACAGTTCAACAAAATAAACCCATTTAATAGAAAATTAAAAATTAATCTGCATTACATAATAAAAATAACCTTCATAACCTTTTAAACATTTAAATACTGTAATATGGTGTTTTGTTTGGTTTTTTTATACTAATCTGTATAATCACAATACAAGCAGCTGTCAAATATATTTTGATTGCTACTAACTTTACAAATGTTTGGCAATATAAAATAACCTAACATTGTTGAGGATAATTAGTTTTCCTTATATGTAGTAATTGTGTGGGTAGTTGAATTAACAGTGTTGAAATTGAAATCAATAAAATTTAGTTACATTGTTGTGATCGTTGATGTGTTTAATTTAATTTTTTTGTTGACTTTTAGTAGTGTAAATGTTGAATGTTATTTGTATTAATGTTTGGTGGTTGTACACTCAACTAGATATATAGAATTTACTGAATTAGAATGTTGTTCCAGTTATTAGAATGTTGTAAGCTTTCCTGTTATATATTTGTGTGGGGTTTTCAATTTACTAATAGTAAAATGATATTTTAATTTGGAAGACATGTCAAAAGGCTTTAAAACTACAGTTTTATTTTTTAGACATTAAAAATTGTTTTTATTAATTCTTATGACAAAAAAGTTTTCTATCTAGTATTTTAATATTTGTTGCGGTACAATTACTAAGTCTAATCTTACAGCACATTTTCACAATAAAAAAAATCATTGTTTATGCTGTCCATTATGGTAAATGCAGCTAGGGTACAACACCCTGGTAATATTAAAACTAACACCAGATTAAGGCTGGGGATATTTCGTTCTTGCAGAGAGTGTACATTTTTTCAGGAAAAAGTCCTACATCAGTGTGTTAAGAGTTGTAAACATGTTTTTACATAGAGTTTTACAGCATATAGGCTAAAAAATATGTTAATACCCTAGCTTTTATCTATGTTTTTATTAATTGTCAAAATTATGTGACTAGGTTTGTTGTAGTTTTATATACAAACTATGGTGTCTGCTACATGGCCCAGCCCATGTAGGCTAAATGTATGACAGCTCTAGAATAAACACAAGAACAGATAAGATTAAAGACAAATGTGCATGTCTTCAGTTGGAGCTTTATTGTTACGAACCTTTGAATTTCATTACTGCCTTTGTAGAATTTTTCAAATGAGAAGCATAAATCCTTAAGGGTGGTTGAAAATCATGTGGTATGATGTAAGAAAGTTTTATGCCTTTATATGTTTATTAGTCCTCGAGATATATCGCAGTTTGTAAACAACATTGACAACTTTTAGACATGTATATTTGTTTTTTCTCTGTAACTCAATAGTTTTAATATAGTTTTTAAAATGAGTTCTCACTTAATGAGGCATATCATAAGCAATGTTTTTAAACCCTCATACATCATTATTTGTCTATTAATTCTCATATGTTAACGGTAATTTTTATTTTGTAATGTATGGAAGTCTGTAGAACTACTAAAAATCTTTAAATTATTAAAACTGAATGATTTTTCTTCCATGTATAGCTGTGTGGTGTGATTATTTTTTTGCATTACAAAAAAATGTAATACTCAGTATTCAGCTCAAAATGGTAATAACTGAAAAATTTGTATAGTTAAATTTTTGAAAACCTAACCGAAATAAATCATCACTTGGTATATCTGTAAACTGTCCATTGTATAAAGTTTTGTGTAATGGATGACTGAATGTGTTTATTTATTTTAAATTGATAAGACAATAATGTGGTGACTGTATGAGGCTGTGAGCAGCATATTCTCAATGTACTAGTACATTGTTACACAAGCAATAAAATATTTGTTGACAGTGTAAAGTGTGCAATATATTTTGTACCTTGGATCCTAGTTAAACGATCTGATGTAAATGTTTTGACTAAATCATCTATTAAATACCTTCTTTTCATTATGAAATATCGTTTAAGTTGTCTTCAAGATATGGTTTGGCAGAAGACAAGGAAGTGATAGGGGTTAACGGTCTGTTAAGGAAGATGGACAATTAAATTTAATTATGGTAGAAAATAAGTATATATATTAATACTAACTTAACTAAGAAGGATAGTGGGATGTGAAATATTTCCAAAAACAAAAACATATGTATTGTCACAATTACATATTAAGAAAAGATTAACTTTTCACCTTTCTACTCAACCTCCTAATGATTAAAAATCCTGTTACCATTTTATAGGAAGAAAGTAATAAAATAATCTTAACATTGTCAAATTTGACAGATTTTCATGTTTTTGTCAAGAAAGTTGATTTTTATGTGAAAGTCATTCTGTATGTGTGTGCATGTTATTTTTCCAAGAGCAAAAATTATTGTAGTTGAAAGTAATATTAAGTGTGTGTGTGTATGTGCGGGGCGCGCGCACACACCCCTTTCCTTTATAATTTTAGCATTAACACATGCAGCTGTTAAATTATGGTTCAGACTACCATCTAGTTCTTTTTTTTAAATTTTAGTGGGGTGTTTTTGAGACACATTGTGGGAAGGGGAGTTAACATCTTCATTTTATGTCACCTGGGCTAATGAAGACTGGTAGGATCAATGTAATACAAAAAAAAGCCAATGGTAATTAGATTCTATCATGCATAGATTTGATATGTAACAAAATGTCTGCTGTCGTTCCAACTGAACTATGAGCATATCCTTTTTGAAATTTTCAACTCTGCCATCTATGTATATTGCAACATTTGTACTATTGTACATATACAAACATGTATTAAATCAGTTTCTTATGTTAATTTTATTTGTCTGCTAATTTTATAAATAGAAATATTAAGATTACCTAGGGACTAATTTATTATAATTTTATACCACAAGCACTCTCTCTAAACAAAATAATACTTCCAAAAATATTTTCAAACAGTTTTAACTGCTAGTATGCTCATATCACAATTCATCCTTTTTCACACCCTCCTCCGAAGGCTCAGTGCCAGACAGATTGTGCTCTAGCTGCAGAGACTCCCAAAAGTCTACGCGTTCCTTCAGTAATTTCTTCTTCATTGCAAATCCTTCATTGCTTATATGCAAGTACTCCAAGTCTGGTGTCATCACAGGCTCCCAAGATGTGATTGAAGATTTTTTGGGTGTCGGATTTCTGGAAAACAAATTAATAAAGTTTTAAGATCTGATATTATAGACAGATCGGTATCCTTCAAAAGAAAATGGGTTTGTTTTCTTCTTCCAAATTACTTGTGAACCATTCTAATATATATATATATATATATATATATATATATATATATATATATATATATATATATATAAAGTTATTAATTTCTTCATAACCTTGGTTCTTAAGCAGACTAAATTTTTAAAATAACTCAAGTCACATTTAAAAAAGTTTACATAATATTTTTGCTTCATTTATATTTTGATTTGGTGTCTACAATGATTGTTAGTACTATTGTTTTTAAGACAAGAAGCCACATCAGTTATTTAAAACCAAATTACATTTTTTTAAAATTCCTCAGCCATATGAAATTAGTGAGACCGTACTATTATAGCATTACCCAACTGCCTCGAATTGTTTTAAAAAAGACTGTCATGTGGTTTTTTATTCATAATTATTTTTAAACATGATTTTTTTCTCTGATACCTTTATACAAATGTACAGTTTTTTACCCTGATTCAAGTAAAATATATTTCAATATATTTCAACTCTGACTTAATTGTAAGTACTTTAGTTTACCCTTAAACAAATATTTTTTAGACAATAAATTTAACACAATCCACTTTTAACTGTCATACAGAAATTTCCTTACAGACTGTTTATAAATATAACTTTAATTTAGGTGAATGAAGAAGAAGTACAACAATTTATTGAATGTTCAGATAAACTGGATATGCCTATCAGAAAATTTACCATCAAAGAAGTACAAAATATTATTTTGAAAGATCTTAATCCAAAAAAAAGTCCCGGTTACAACCTGATAATGGGTAGAGTTCTGAAGGAGATGCCGAACAAATGTTTTAAATATTTCACACAATTGTTCAATGCTGTTCTGAGAACAAGCTTCTACCCACCCCAATGGAAAGTAGCTCAAATTGTTATGATACCCAAGCCAGAGGATGTTACCTCAATAGGACTCAAGGATGTCCTATTGACATCCCAATTGCATCTAAGATCCTGGAGAAACTGATCCTTAAAAGATTAATGCCAATTATTTTCTCTAAAAATCTAATTCCTGATCATCAATTTGGTTTCCATCAGCAGCATGGAACCATTGAGCAAGTTCATCGCATGGTTAAATCAATTCAACAGAGCTTTAAAGATAAGAAATATTGGTCAGCAGTCTTCCTGGATGTGACTCAAGCTTTTGATAAAGTATGGCATACTGGTCCCATATAAAATAAAGAAAAATCTGCCTTCAAACTTTTATACTCTGTTAAAATCTTACATTGATAAAAGATATTTTCAGGTGAGACATCAAGGCTCAATAACCAATCTGTGTGAGATTAATGCAGGAGTACCACAAGAAAGTGTACTGGGACCAGTTTTATACCTTATATTCACTGGTGATTTACCCATGACACAAGGGGTAATCACTGCCACATTTGCAGATAACACTGCTATAATGGCCTCCAGTAATGATTCTCAGACAGCTTCTCGAACATTGCAGCATAGTTTGAAACTAGTTCAATTTTGGATGGAAAAATGGTGCATAAAAGTTAATGAAGCTAAATGTCAACATATAACCTTCACATTAAGAAAGCATACATGTCCAGCAGTATTCATAAATAAAAAACTGATACCGCAGACCTCAGAAGTTAAGTACCTGGGAATTCATTTGGACAGACGTCTGAATTGGCAGAAACATATTTTTACTAAGCGTAAACAACTTGGTATTAAACACAGAAATATGTACTGGCTGGTTGGGCACAAATCAAAACTTTCAACCAATAATAAAATATTACTATATAAGACTATTGTCTTATATACTGAAACCAATATGGATGTATAGGATACAATTATGGGGTTCTGCTTGCAAATCAAATATTGCAATTTTACAATGCATACGTTTAAGATACTACGTTTAATCTTTACAGCTCCAAAAATAATCACAAATGAAATAATCCACAAGCAACTCAATATTCCGACCATCACAGAAGAAACTGAAACTTATAGCAGTAGTTACCTTCATCGAATATTAGCCCATCCAAATGTTTTGACTGAAAATTTAAAGATGAGATCGACAACATGAAGACTCGAGGAGAATACCTAGCGACCTGCCTGACAATTAACAGCTGACCTAACAGATATAACATTATGTAGCAATATTTTATTATTATTATTTATATAATATTATTTGTATGTATTTATTTTAGCGATACATAGCGCTGTCATTATTTTAGCGATACAATTTACATAGTGTCCTGTAGACAGATTGTAAATACTAATAAATAAATAAAAAAAAATTAGGTGAGTGTAATTGACCAAGTGAAGCGATGTCTATGTTTCAACTTGACCATTTAGAATTTGGTTTGTGTGTTTGTTTGTTACACAGTTTGGCCAATGCATTGATTAATTGTGAAATTTGATACGAAAGCACTTTGTATAAAACCCAAATAATGTACAAGATTTTTTCACATTCTCTTCCATTTCAAGATGGTGGCCTTTGATTTACAATGATGAGTGTATGCAGTTTTGGCTAAACGCACTGACATATTATTTTTAAATTTTTGTGTGAATGTACCTTGTATTAAGTCTAAACAACATAAGTATGAGATTTTTTATTCTTATTCTTATTCGCTTCCATTTCAACATGGCAGCCTCTGATTTGACAATGACAAATTTATAACACTTTTGGCCAAACGCTTTGAACTGTTTTGAAATTTAGTACAAAGCTACCTTGTATAAAGCTCAAAAGACATATGTGTAAGATTTTTCTTCATTCACTTCCATTTCAACATGGCAGGTTCTGATTTTACAATAGTGTAGTTGCTGACTATTTTCTGTAATACTTAGCCGCCTCGGTGGTCTAGTGGATAGCGTACTAGGCTTTCACCTCGAGGATCCGGGTTCGAATCCCGGCGAAGGCTTGGCATTTTCATACGCTATAAATCATCCCACCGTCTGCATTAGCCCAAGTGTACACAATAGTCGGACGTTAAACAAAAAAAAAAAAAAAAATTTCTGTAATACTGACAGAATGGGAAGACCTATCATAATTTTGACCACTTCATGGAGAAAGAGTATAAAATTTGCAATAAAATTGGTACAGTAACATTTTTCGTTAAATTGGCGGAAAAGCTTATGAGCATGACAGAGCTCTGTATACTAATTAAAAATATATGTGAGGTCTACTGTTCTTTGAATTAGTAGTTATAATGTTTATATTAACCTGTATGTAGCGAAATTTGTCCACAGATCAACAATTTTTTTAGACATTTCTATGTCTTCTTTGGTTGGTTTGGGTCTTGCAGGATAGAAGTTTTCTAATTTAAACAAATATAACAAATCATCTACATGTGAAACACCTGCAACAACAACAAAATCACTAATTATTTTAGAGGTTATATAAATGATTCGTTTGGTCAGGTTAGGTTAGGGTAGGTATTTTAGTAAAAGTACAAACATGATTGAGCGCATCCCTTCCAGTATTGTAGACTGATCCCCTCGTGCTTACTTTTGGTTTTGGAAATTTTTTTTGTTTTGCTGTTCATTGTACTTCTTATTTATACTTGTTTATACAAATGACGAAAGGAACTTAGAAGTTTTAAGCAGTTTAATTAAAAAAAAAACTGAGCTGTATGGCTCCTATCCACCAGTACAAATACATATCATTTTGTACAAATATCAATATTATTTGTAACCACAATAATACAAACATCACCCATTATAGACAGTCATTATATTATACTGGGTGTCCCAGAAATGCAAGTACAACAAAATATTTTACAGACAAGTGAAGTTATTCTTTAGTACTCAATGAAATCTTATTAATGTAAATAAAATCTAATAATTTTTTTTTGAAAATTATAAATTCTGTTCCTGAACATTTTGGCAATATGTGAGACAAAAATAATTTCAAAAATTTGTAAACATCTAATTGTCACTGATTCATGTAAAAAACTTCAGTCAGCATAAAAAAGTAATTTAGTTAGCATAATAAGCATAATAAGGAAATGGCCGTCCAATGTTTTACCTTCTTTAAATTTAGTACAATGAAAGTATTGAAAAGTAAAAGATTTTTGAACCAATATTCTGACCATCACAGAAATCTATTTTATTTGTAGTTTTTGATTGGGAAACTTAATTTATACAGTTAAATTAAGATTATTGCAGGCAATTTTATTGTATGGACACAATAATACTTTTCTTAGATATCATCATAATCAACCATTAAAGATGAGTCAATTAATCAATCGTCTGCATTGATTTGTTGAAATTGAACTCAAATTTACTAACATAAACTTTACAAATGGAAGATAAATCTAATATTCCAGGTAGACAATTTTCACTGTTTTTCAAAGTTTGATGGGCTGTAACTTCAAATTGATAAGAAATATTTAAAAAAGAACTGTACTGATAGATTTTTTGCTAAACTTTACATGAAAATGTGTTGCTTGCCCCTTTCGTATTTAAAAAACTTGCCTTCAAAATGGCAGACCAAGTTTTCAGATTAAAATTTCATTAAATGTTATTTTCATTAATAAGATTTCATTGTGTTCTGAAGAATATCACTCGTTTGTAAAATATTTTACCATACTTGGACTTCTATGACATCGACATATCCTGCTTTTAATGTGACTCCAATTTCATGTAGTTTGTTAACAATATTATTTTTGCTTGTTTAGCTACTCCTTAATATCGGTAATAATTGTTTTACTGTGATTATGGAAAGTCAATCAAAGACGACAAGTCAAAAATAATGGTTTGTGAGTTTACCCATGCATCTTAGCTACAATGCTTATTCTATTATACCACTTTGTCACATCATTTTCAACAAGCACTTGAATTTTACTAATACCTTATTAGTGTTATATAATCAAATCCTGAGTTAAATGAACCCCAATTTATAAATTTTGATTTAATAGACAACCATTTTTCTAAGATAAATAAGAAACTAATTAATTTAGCCTCATTGTTAAAACATTTATATTAAATTATTATAATTAATATAATTATGATGATTTAATTTAAATATTGAAGGCCGCCTCGGTGGCCTAGTGGATAGTGTACTAGGCTTTCACCCCGAGGACCCGGGTTCGATTCCCGGCGAGGGCTTGGCATTTTCATACGCTATAAATTATCCCATCGTCTGCATTAGCCCAAGTGTGCACAATAGTCGGACGTTAAAAAAAAAAAAAAAAAAAAAATTAAATATTGAATGATTCATATTGTTAAACCTATTGTTGCTAAAAAGTTACATAAATAATTGTAATTACCAATATCTTTTAATTCTGTGTATAATTATATAGTAGATTAGTTTCTTCAAATTATTGCAACAATTTTATCTACACTTTTCTTAGATATCAGTTGACTTACAAATTATGCTACATTGCTGTTATTTTACATAAAACTATGTAAAACTCAATTTTATTTGTATTGTATGCAGTATTACTTGTATAATACTAATAATACAAAAACACTCTGTATTATATAATTATCATTCATCAGTAGAGCTTTTTCAAAGTTCACCTTGATTAAACTAACAATCTGCTATAACAGGCTATTTACTGCCCCATTACAATCTGCTAAACCAAGGGTTTCATGAACTTCCAAAGGGTTTCTATTTACTTTTCAATACTGTAGTGCTACCATTAAAGTGTTATAATTAGTATTTTTTTGCAGCTGACGTTTTGAAATGAAAATTTCTATGGTCGCGATTGACAAAACATGGGTATAAACACTTGCTTTCGTAACGCATACCTGACAGCATATATAATTGGTCTTGTATATATTTAGGCTTGAAATGACTATTTCTAAACAGCTGATTTCACACAACAGCTGTTGCTTCAATATCATTTCAGTTGAGGTTATGTTTATTGTCCTTAAATTTTTAAAATATGTGTTTTCTAAATTTGTGTAATTAAATTATTTAATATATATGACCAATACCAACTTTTGAATCCCAGGATCACAAATGTTATTAAACTCCTAACTGCATGTCCGCCTCAGTGGCCTAGTTGATAGCGTACTAGGCTTTCACCCCGAGGACCCGGGTACGATTCCTGGCGAGGGCTTGGCATTTTCATACGCTATAAATCATCCCATCGACTGCAAGTGTGCACAATAGTCGGACATTAAACACCAAAAAAAAAAAAAAAAAAAAAAAAAAAAAAAAAAAAAAATGCATTTAAATTTTTATAAAATTAATTAAATCATAATAGAAAAAAGTTAACAGTCAGGCATGCCAAATGAAGTATCACTTCTGTCGGCCAGTCCCACAAATGCCTATATTTTTGGCATAATTAAATTATTAATAATTAAGATTAGATATTAAATAAAAATAACAAATTTTAATTGAATTTTGTAAAATTATCAATGCAAATACTTTTCTCCATTGAATAATTGTTTTATAAGCATGAGCATAAAAGTGTTCACTTCTGTCAGCACTACCCTTGCCACACATAATTTTTTTAAAATCTTACTGTAAATAATATTTGTTTCATAAAACTAGTAACTCTTGTAACAATGGTTAACAATAATGGGTCCCATAATGGTAAAGAAATAATCAATTTTGTATCATTAATTAAATCCATGACGACTTCGACAGTGTTGGCAAGGAGACCTTCTAGACCAACGTGTTGGCGTAGAGGCCTTCTAGACCAACATCACTAAAGATTTTCGACTGGGCAATAATTCATAATAATTAATCATTATGTTCCGTATTACATATTATATCCAAAGACATATTTTGGAAAAATATAAAAAGATTAAAGGAGGAAAATGTCATAAACAGACAATTAAATTCACAAGTAGACATTGTTTTTTAAAATTTAAAAACTTTTACCAATAAATGCATCAGACAAAATCAATATATGTTTGGTTTTAATTTGTGTCAAGTAAAAGACTGTTTAATTCTAGCAGTTCAAAGCAGGTCTCCTGTGGTCCACAATGTCTCATTTTTATGTGTACATGGTTAGCAATTGATCAAATACTGGTCACATAATATGCTGTGCATACACAGTGTATCCACATTATTTCATTTACTTATTTTTTACCATTTTCATGCATCTGTAAAATTTAAATAATTACTTATTAGACTTTATGTGGGATGAATAAAAATTGTGAAAATTTGAAGCAGGAGGTTAAGACACTGAGGCGACAGTATGTGTTTTTAGTTGTAAACAAACATCTAACAGAAATTATTAATATTCAGTAAGTTTTAGGTTAGGATAACTTTTAAGTTAGTAGCATTTTAATTTGTGAAACCATTATAAGCTTAGATGAAAATTATAATTAATTGTGTACCTCTTGTTATGCTTGACTAACTTTGCACACATATTTGTTTGGGAGAAAGGAGTCCATATCCCCCCTTTAAGGGAGGTGGACCCATGTCTTGTGGAAGGTTATGAGTCAGATCACTTTTCTAAAAAAAACTAATGTGTACCAACCAAAATCGTCTTTCTTATTGCCAAATACAGATGACACAGTAGCTGATCCTTTATAGCTGAAGTAGTAGAAGTACGCAGGACCTTTGTGGTGCTGGAGAGACCTAACAGCACCATCAAGGAAAAAAGTATCTGTAAATAACTGCAAATAAAGAAAGTTTCATTTAAAATATTTTTAAATAAAATTTACTTGGATTGTTAACATTTATCAAAACTGGAGCATACTGAACCCTAAAGGTTTATTTCTTTTACTTTCACTGCATGGAACCAGTGATTTGTTTTTCATTAAGAAAACTAATAATTAATTATCTTTATTTACTGTTTGTGATATTTTATATTTATTGTAGTAAAGTATTTTCAAAATGTGGCTGCAAAGAACCTAGATAATTGAAGTAATATTTGTTGCTGTGCCTGCTGATCTTATGTTGTGGTTTATACTGATTTAGCACCAGAACATTAGAACTGCACATATGAAAGACCCATTGAGGGGTTCACACCTTGTGAGTATGAGTTTGGCAATCTCGAGGTGCTCTAGCTGGGTCTAACCTCTTTTCATCTATCTACTCTTGGGTTAGATCTCTTTATTCCTAGCTAAGGTGGAAGGTGTACACTGAAGGCTGTACGGCTAAAGAGGAGCTTAGCTTAAGTACACAGACTCTGGATATCAGGCACTTTCAGTTTTAGTTCAGCCTTACTTATGCATTTGGAGATCTGTATGAGTGGATGTTATACTTCCTTAGCTACCTGTATCGTTTTCATGGTTTTAAACAAAATGTCAAAACCTACTAAGTAGAAAAAAACCCTAGGGAACTGGCAAAGTTGAACTGATGGCTGGGGGTAAAAAGAGCATGGAAATGGAGAAAAGTGGGGCTATATCTAACTGGATCAGTTAGCATTGATTTGCAGCAAACTGTAAGGATGCTAGATGAACCTACCCAACCTGGAATAGAAAAACATAAGTGAGTGATGGGGCTGAACATCTCAAAACAGTGACATTCTACAAACACCTACTGAGAATGCAAAATCACAAACTGAGAAGAGAGGGGTGGTAGTGAAGTGGCTTCCAATTAAACTTAGAAGCATAAGACTTCCCAAGAATCAAACATATAGGGATGACAGGAACCATACTCCCAAAACAGCTGCTGGAAGGCTATTAGCCAGAAACATACTGTGTGAAGGCTAGCAGGACAGATAAGGAAACTGAATTGCTAGCAGGAGGTAAAGGGACACTGAAGAATAAGCTGGTCAGTGGACAGCTAAAACTCATTGAGGTTTACCAGTCTATTGATCTAAAATCCAAGAAGTTTTGTTGTATAGTGGATACTTTGATCACACTGCCAGGTGTCACCAAACCCCTTAACCTTTAAAGAATCAATATTGTATGAATGATAACGGCTCTGTTTTTTTAGCGATGGCAAGGCTTGTCTGATGTGATTAGGATGAGTCTACTTTACTTGGGTTTGCTACTTGTTGAGTGACTGATGTGTAATCTGTACTGCAGTTAAAATAAATGTATATTTCTTTGTCTATGGTTACTGATACCTGTTAAAATTCTTCTGGTGTTTATTATAATATTGTGGTACAACAAAGGTCTTGCTTATACATGTGTGTTTGTATGATTGTTAATAAATACAAAGAAGAAAAATTCCTTACTATGTATTCAAAGCAGCTCCTGTAAAATTTCAGGTACTTTTATAAAACTTCATCTGAGTCTAAAACATTGTTTTTAATAAAGTTTATTGTATGTGTATGCACTTATCTACAAATCAATCCGCTGGGTCAAGTTTTCAGTGGTATAATGCAATCATATCTAAAGTCTTTAAGTTATTTAAAATCCAAATCTTAAATAGCTGCATAAAGATATTAATTTTCTCAAACATGTGTTTTTGTAAGTTTTGGTTAGTGTAAAATTAAATTTTATAACTATTCTTTAGCCCACAAACAAAACATATGTATTGTGATCACAATAATAAACCATAAATCTACAATGGGAAAAATCCAGACAAGACCTATTTTTTAGAAAACTGATTATAGAAATTTGCCATGTTGAATTTGAATGTATTAAAATTTTGAAGATTCACAACTAAAGTATGTGTATAAAATTTAAAATGATTCTAACTATAATTGTTATTACTGTATTAGTTGTTATTTCTTTCTTTAAATATTTAAGAAATTATGCTAGCATAGGCTTTAAAATGTGTGTAAATGGAAAATATGTAGCATAGTATAAAGTATATGACTGCTTATAAAGTTAGGGGTAAAAAAAACTAAATATAACCTTTTTTTCTGAGTTTCATTTGTGTAGAGTCGAGTAAATATTTTGAATAACTCTGGACATAAACCAAAATTTTTATTGGTGGTTTCAAGTCAGATTCTTATTTTACTGACTCATTTTCACTACTAAAGAACTCCATTCAGAATAAATTAAATAATTAAAATCACTAGCATTAACTAAATTTAGTACAATACTTCTATTAATTGTAACTTACATTCAAGACTTGCTTCACTACTTCTTTATTAATCACATTTTGGCCGAAATAAAACTTCCTGATCTTCTTGACAACATCTTCAATTGATTTTGTCCTTTCCTGAAGCATTAATGTCATTGGCATGATTACATCAAACTTATCGTTTATTTCTTTCAGTGCTTCATCAAGCCCATTTCTTGAGATAACTGGATAGTTTTACAAAGACAATTATTTGTGATTAATTGTAAAACACAAAGTTATTTTATTTAAAAACTAAAACTTGTTTAGTTTTTGAAAAAACTAAGCTTAGTGTTGGATTATTTATTTCAGATCGTTTTCATAACATGGATAGTTCAATTGGTACAGAATCACTTTGAAGAGCTATAACAATGTCTTTGTATAGCTCAAAACCACGAATTTTTTTAATCTATCTAGTGTGGATTATCATTTCAAACTAGAAGTATTATTTATACCAAATATGTATGTATAATTTTTGTACCAATGTAACTACTAGAGCTCTCTAAAAATTTAATGTTTCAAAAGAAGCACTTAAATTGTATACTACAAGCTTGTGATTAGCACAGTCTATCTAGTTCATGTTGTGGCAATGCAGATGACATAGAAGTCAGTTTTATAACTCTTAAAAATAAGACATGCAACATTTTAATCCTGATACTAATTTACAAGGATAAGAGACATGGATTACAAGGGGTTATCCAACCAATAGTTCGGGGAACTTTACATAAAATGAACTCCTAGTTTCCCTTGCTCCTTCAAAATAGTTTTTATTGATATGGATACAGTGATTCCAGCATTTCCCCCATGATTTCAAGCACTCTGGAAGTCTTGAAAGTGTAAGTATTTGAAATACATCCTGCGATTCTGCCTGAATCTTCTTAATTGTGTCAAAACAGCACACAACCTAAGTTGGATTGACCTTTCAATTTCAATTTTTTGGGGCCCAAAAATAGTTGCACAGGACAAGGTCAGGTGAACAGGGTGGGTGCAAAAAAATTCTAAATGACTTGCAATGTCTGTGCAGGTGTGTTGTCATGGTGAAGCACCCAACTCTTGTTCTCCCACCATTCTAAAAGTTTGTGCCTAATGCTTCTGTAAAACTTTACAATAAAACTTTCCAATGACAGTTTGACTAGGTGGGATAAATTCTTTGTGGATAATAAATGCCTTTAATGTAAAGAAATGTTGCTGTGAACTTGATATACTTTTTTTTTGGCTGTGGTGCAGATAACGACTTCCACTGTGATGACTCCTGCTTAGTTTCAGGGTCATAAACGTAAATCCATGTCTCATCACCAGTTATATTCGAGATGAAGTTGGGAGTCATTTCTTGAAATTTTCAGTTCAGTGCAGACAGCTATGCACAGGAGCTGAGCAGATTGGTACAAATCTGTCTAATGCCTAAATTATCCCACAGGTTCCACTGTGTGGACTCGTACAACATTTCTATGATTGCACAATCATCACGGATTGTTTTTCTTCGATCTGCCTCTTGCACTTTCGTAACTTTTTTAAATGTTGTATTTGTCGATGGTCGTCCTGAACTCTCATCATCAATGACAGATGCTTGTCCATTCTTGAAGCGTTTGTACCACAACAAGTTTTATTTTCATTCATAGCATTTTCACCAAATGTTTTCACAAGAAAGTGAATAACTTGAAGCACAATTTAATGCAGGTCCTTTGCTCCTTAAAATCTGCCATTTACACATGTTTAAAAAATTGCCACAACACTAAAACACAACATGACACAAATGCACGAAACTCAAGAACACAACATCTCACCATCACAGCTGTTGGCACACTAATGTACAGAATACTGTACACTGAATCTAACAGCAGCAGGCCATATCACAAACGTATGCATGGACTTTAAATTCCCTGAACTTGTGTAGCACCTCTTAGTACATGTTTTAAAAGCATGAGCATGACAATTTTTTATTTTACTGCTAGAGTGAGGTGGTATGACCATAGAGAGCTTACCACCCAATATAATCAGTCTTAAAAGATTATTTAAAAGTTTAATGCTATTTATTTTCAGTTCTTTGTGAACAAATGTGTTAAATCTATGGTCTTGTTACTGGGATTGTAGAGTGCATAAGAGTGAATGCTTTACGAAAGGGCCTGCTTCAAACACCTGTAATCTACAAATCTTCACTGCTTCAACTTGAATTGGATATCTACAATTACTGTGAGTCTAAAAGCAATACTATTCATGCTTTACATGCTTAATAGTACCATTTTGTAGATTAATTTCATGAATTACTATTTCACTGTGGAATTTTTACTCAACCGCTACTTTCTGTAAACTTTACTTTAATGTACTTAACTTCCATGAGATAACATTTTAATATTTAAAAATATTTAGTATATTCATCTTTTCCATATCGAAAACTCAAGGTCATGTATTGTTTCACTTTGCTAATCTCATCTAATAGTATTAAACAAGCAATCTTTGTATTTCTGTCTCTCCTTATTTTCTTAGGAACGGCTAACAGTTTTGATATAATGGTGCATTTACAACCTCAAAAAATCGATCTAGATGGGTCTCATCTTTGGGCAAATATGTTTTAATTATAAAAAGATGTTTAACACAGGCTTTATAAATATCTACCTAAAAATCTAATGATAATGACAAATTCAATACGAATGAATAATTGTGCTATGTATGGGCAAAAAGAGATTTTTCTGTCTATTTGTTTTTCTCTTAATTTAATTACAGTAGATTAAAATAAACCGAAGAGATTAAAATAAAGACCAGCTGACCAAAATTTCTTTTATATTCAGGATATTTGTGTAAATTTAGTAGGAATTATGATGTTTAAATATTTTGCAATGAAATAAACAATATTGAAAGGATTCATTTAACAACGGAAAATAACAGTTTATTAAAAGAAATTATAGGTTTCATAAATGATGAATCTTGGTTCTTTTATTAATTCAATTACATAAAATTTCTTTTAAGCAAAGCTCAGTCACCTGGTATTATTAGCTGATTATTGTTGAACCAAATTTAACCAATAAACTGTCCTTACTTGACAAACGAAAAGCTCCTTCCTCAGACACAATTCCGGTCATGTATGGAACTGATGTTACAGATTCTGATGGATCTACAGTTAGGAAAGCATCTTTTCCTTCTGGTTCAATAGTCGGGCGGAATACTATCAAAGGATCTATATCCCATATCTGTAGTGAAAACAGCAAGCCTATATTTAATACACACAGTTTGATAAAAGTAGTATACAATATGTTTTATTGAAATGTATTCAAAAATGTTGACTTCCTTTAAATTAAAATTATTATAGTATATTGGCTTCAGTGAATCTTCAAACGGGCTAAACTATCTATAACTTATTTTTTAAAAAATAAGTCAAATTTTTCAGTTCAACCTTTTTTAAACACAATAGCTTCTAGATTTTTTTTTTAAATATGGATCAAGACTTTTTAAATAAGTATGATTTGTAGTAACTTAATTTTTGTAGAAAATTCTTTTTTACGAATTTGAAAATAAATAAACAATTGAAAAAATTAATACTTACCAAAAACTTGTCTATAACACTAGTTACTTTATCATTTGGTGCTTTGCGGAGGCACTCGGCAAGTTGTTTAGAGTCTTTAGTAGGGCATCCGAGGAATTGTCCTGCTTTTTCAGCATACCCCTTATTAAAGCCAGGAGGGTACAGATTCCAAGGGCAGTGCACTGTGCCGCTCTGAGCGATGGCCGCATGGAACAGCCCTAGAATAGCAATCTGAATGTAATCAAGCATTAAATTATCTTATGCATGTTGTTATTGCAATAACAAATATTACTGTGCATTTACCAATTAATTTCAGTATCGGCTAATCAACTATTTGTTGTAGTACACTATAAATACTAATTGTACATTTCAGTGCAGAGAGCACTTCTACGTTGTTTGCAAGAATAAAAACGTGGTATTACTTAATCAAGAATTAGGAACATAACACAATTTTTTACATTAACATATTTAATGCATTTTATGTGTGAATCTGGTACATGTGGAAGATCAAGAATTGTCAATTTGGAAGGAGGGCAAAGTGAATCTGCTACAGAATGCTTTAGATTGACTTACATCACTGAGTGTTATTTCTATTCTGTTCATTTTGCAAGAGTTGTTCGGACTAAATAGTTTCACTTCTTTGTGTTTGAATTTGATTTCTGTAGGAGAAAATTTAGTAAGTTATGTTTGTAAGGTTTTTTTAATACTTATGGGTATTACGGATGGAGTGATCTCCCTTTAGGTCTAAGCAGTAAAGAGAAAGTTGCCAGATAAAAACACTTCGACCCTCAAACAGATTTCCTGATAATAGATGTCAATTCCTGGTTCTTCTTCTTTCTGGAGGTTTTAAGAAGAAAAACTGGTTTCTGCTTGCTGTTCCTTAATAATTTGAAGACTTAAAATTCAATGCATAAAAAGTCTTAGTTTTGCAGGATTATGATCTTAAGTCACTATTATTAACCTATTATATTCTAACAGCTGTTTCAATTTTTTTAACATCTTTTCTTGATGCCAATTAGACTAATGAAGGTGGAGGATTGACAAAAAAGTCAATGATAGTAACTAGACTCAACCTACGTGCAGGTCAGAGTTGTAGTGAACTGCCTGCAATCATACCAACTTAAGCTACATGGGACCCCTCCTTTTTAATGTCACACAGACAATTTTAAGGGCTACTAGCTAATTTCATGTATCACTTTTTTAGTTTGTGTGTTTTTAAAGATGTTACAAGGTTAGAATAGTTTAACAATAACATGAAGTGTAGTATGGTAAAATGAAAATCTTAATTTTTGTACAAAAGAGAAAATGAAATTCAGGATTCAGATATTTTTTACATTCTTTAAAACAATATTTTGAAATAAGACATTGAATTTTGCCTATCTTAGTACCAAAACATTTTAAGTTATCTATTTGAAGCTATTTGATAAGGTGTATTAATAAGAACATAATAAGAGATAATAAGAACATTATCTCTCATCAAGTACAGTACTATCATTTGGTATTTAATAAAGAACTTATTAGACTAATAAACTTGTATGATATTTGAGTTAGCTAGTTAATTTTTCGTAACTTAGTTCCAGAGTTTTATGTTGATTAACACTTCATAAAAAGATTAAAGATATATGACTTCAAAAACATCTTAATTATAAAGTGTATTATAGTTTTAGTAAGGTTTATATAACAATTTTGTTTAGTACTCTCAATGTATTTGTCCCAATGTTTCTTTTTTGTGACACTTAGAATTAATATTTTTGGCTGTAGTAATGTATTTGTCATGTTATGTTATAAAAATCACTCACTCTTGAGATTTTCTGTACTTGAAGAGAAGAGAAAACTTAAACAGAGTTAAATGAACATTTGTCATTTAATTCTTCAGGATTTTAAAAATTCTATAACAAAGATCTTCATAGTTTTGTGACAAAATTTTTCAAAGATTTTTTTATGATTTATAATAATGGAAAGTAAATGGGATTGTGGTTGATGTTCAGATGGGTTTTATTTTGTTTGAAAAATTTCCACTTAGGTATAAATGTTTAAAGCTTTTCAAAAAAATACCCTTCTTTATATTTAGTCATAACAAAAGTCAGGGAAGCATTTTCACATATTGCGACACCTCACAGTTTATTATTCTTATCCATTATATAGCTTATAGCAGAATTCCCTCTCAGAGGGGTGCAGACTAGCTGCATCTATTGAGAGGATTTAGACATCCCTCGTGGTGTCCAAGTTTAACACACACTTACAGTTACAACACTACACTTACGATATTAACACTTTACTCTGACACTTGCATTTAGTGAGGTGATAATAGCCTCAATGTGCTTTTTGCCTTAAAATACAAAAAAAATCTGGTACACATTACGGTATTATTTTTTTAATTTTTTTAAATATTATGGAACACAATTACCCTTGCTAAGTGGTGAATGCATATGCAGACTAACACTCGCTGCACCAGCACTCTCGCCAAATATTGTGACAGAATCCTTGTTACCACCAAAGTATTTGATGTTATCTCTGACCCACCGAAGTGCTGCAGTTTGGTCTTTCAAGCCATAATTTCCAGGCAGGACATCATCTTCTGTTGTTAGAAAACCTGTAAACAGTGTTTGTTTAAAAATAGGTCATATGATGCACGTTTTGTTTATATAATTGGTCTTGTGAGTCAAATAAAACCTTGCATTTCTTCTCACTCTCAGAATTAAATTATTTTTGGGAAAAATATTTGAGTTATAACTTTAATGTTATTATTTTTGTAATTATTATTATTAATGTTAATTAATACTTTATGACAATTACCCTAATGAGGACAAGGGGTCTTTACTTTTTTAATTTACTTTGGAACTTTTAAAAAAGTTTGATTTTGGCATATGTAGTTGAAAGATAATCATGAAAAGATTAAAAAATTACTGTATTTTAGAATTATTATGTATGCAATTTTGGGGAAACTTCTTGCTGTATTTTTTTGCATCTGAAGAGATATCAAGACTAATACTTAGCTTCAGTATTCTTCCTACATTTGGGTAGATTTTTAGTAGGACTTATGGAAGGGGTATACTTAGTATTTACAAAAACATTCATTGAGCCAAAATACTTTTTATGCAAATTTTGTCTTCACCTAACTCACATAAATATTTGTAGCTGAGATTTCTATTTCTATTTTACTCTACTTATTCCAGCGGATGTAGTTAAGGTGAGCAGCTGATGGGCTTAGGATACTACTGTATCTATCTCATACTACTCATCTACTCAACACACACAAACAAAGCTCTAGAATATCTGATGACGTCCCAATGTATCTTAGTCTTACCCAAGTATGTGGGGTTCTGTATAGGTGGATTTCATTTCCTTAGCTACTTATGCGAACAATATGATTAAGTATTTGAAATAGAATGAGCAGGATCTACAAAGGTTACAACACAGTAGTAACCACAGAACTTTATGCATTTATTCATACTTTACTTATTAGAATATAAATTAATAAGGTAAACAGCTGGACTGTTTAGTGAATTTTTATTAGAAAATAATTTATTGGTCTTTAAAGTGTTGAGGTGTGGACAATAATTGATTTTTGTAATAGCTTGGATGAGTTTGTTATGTAGCAAAAGCCATTCAACAATTTCAAAATGGCAACTATTTCAAATCTTTGAAAATTCATAACTTGTTTTACGTTACACTTTCTTGAAAATCTGATTTTGTCATAATGAGTGTTAAAAACTGCATTAATTAGAATTTTATTTTTTTAAAAGTAATTGAATTTAAGTGAATTTAATGGTTGGTCAGAGTTTGAATGCAATATTTTGAATGTAATTAAAAAGTTTAAAATGTCAATTATGCAGACTTTAATGCAGATTGTGTTGGTGAAATCAGATTTTTAAGAGATTGGAAGACTAAAAAAATAATGTTAAATCAAATTTAAAAAAAATTAAACATATCCTCAGTTAAAATATTAAAGCTATTGTGCAAAATCAGCTTTTTAGAAGTAGTCACTTCCAGCCTAGATATGTACAAGAATAATATTTGCTATGAGGTATACATTACGGATTCAAGTGTGATGCGAAAGCAAATGTTTATACCCATGTTTTGTTAACCGCGACCATACAAGTTTTCACTTTAAAAATACATTTTATTAACCACTAAACAAAAAAAATGAATGCCTATAGTGCCTCTCTTTTCCCCTCCATTCCACTTAAAGTGCAAACCCATACTAGTTGCAAAGTATGCCTAGGAGTTCATGCTATTGCTCTGCGCATGTCGTTGGCCTTCACATTGGCTGTTTCCAACGTTTACTAGAGTGAAAGCATGGATGTTTTAGAGCATTTTGTGATGGTAGAGCGTTCCATGATGGCAAACTGAATTTTTTTCCTGTGCAAAACGTACACCCATACCCCGCGATAAGAAGTAGTCACTTCAAAATTCCTACCATAATGCTAGTTAGACAGTACAATTGTATGCTGCACTTATTTATGATATAGCCTTACATCTAGTTCTATGTAAATACATACATGTAAAATACATCTAGTGTATTTTATGGATGTATAACATAAAATACACTATGTGTTAGTTTCTTATTTGCCTCAAGATAAGATTGTGAGCAAGTTATCAAACAGTCTGACTCAAGGTGTTTGCCATTGCTAAAAAAAACAAGATGGAGCTCTTAAGATGAAGTCTTTGTAATTTAAACTTATAATATTCTATAACTTTGAGAAAAAAAAGAAATGTATTACTTTGTGGACTACACTACAGGTATAGAAATCTAAAATCAAAAGCTTATAAAATTCTTAATTCTTAATTAACCTACCCATTAACCATAATGATTTAACCTACCTACCATTCATTAAAATTAACTACTTAATCAAACCTTAGATAAAGGAATACCTTGAAAACAAATTCTTTATACAAGATTTCTTTTGATCAACACATTTCAAAGAAACCTTGCCATTATATGGCATACATACTCACCCAAAGGTCCAAGCCTATAGTTCATAGCCACAAGCACTACATCCTTATCCAGGAGATATTCTGGCCCAGTGTGTTCCTGTGAGTATCCAAAAATGTAGGCTCCTCCATGTATGTATACCATGACTGGGAGGTATGCATCAACAGCCACCTATTTATATGTTAACCAGTTTTATCGTAAATTATTGTCAATTCATACGAAAAATTCAAGACCTTAGGCCCAGTTTTTTAGGCGTAAATATGTTTATATAAATAAATAAATAAATATATATATATATATATATATATATATATATATATATATATATATATATATATATATATAAACAATAATAAAGTTAAACATTTTGTTTTCCAATTATGTTTAAGAACAAAACAAAATGGAAAATGTTGCTGAAAGGGGCTTGGAACTGAATTATTTGTGCTAGTTTTTAGTTTAAATGATGTAAAATAAAATCAAACACTATATAACAGCATCAAAACTACACAATTTGAACTTAAGTTTCTTTTTATTTACATTAACATTGAAGTCTTATATAAAAGTAATGTCTCATATTATTATTTAATGTATATATATATATATATATATATATATATATATATATATATATATATATATATTAAATAATAATATGTATTACTTTCCCAAAAATTGCATTCAGCCTTATTTTTTGTCTTGCTCAAATTCACTTGTACAATAAGATAAGATCTGTACACTAGTACTCAGACTTGTACACAAGTTTGAATTAGTTACTACCATTGGCTTTTTTCATGCTATATTGATCTCCCATGTTCATTAGTCTAACGAGAATAAAAAAATGTTAAGCCATAAAAAACTATTAAATTTTTTCTATAATGTGTGAGTAAAAGGCAGACCATTGTTGAACTTACCTTGGGAGTATATACGTTAAGGAACAAACAATCTTCACTGCCATAAGTGGAGTTAAGTGAATTTGGAGAAAATCTATTAACCTGTTTACACATTTGGCCATACTGTGTAGCATCTCTAGTGCCTGACCATCCTGCAGCTGGTTGAGGGCTCTGTGAACAGTAAATAGTACCTTGAATATAGTGTGAATAAACTAGAATTGAAATATCTAAGAGTACCAACCAAAATGTTTTGCATAAACATTTTTGATTCTACACCTATAAAATTCAACTTGAAATTGATCATTGTTGGACTGATTTTTAGGGCCTTTTCCACAGGGCCTCCGAGAAAGGGACCTGAGCAAGAGAAAAAAAATTCAAAATCAATTTATAACATCACATTAGCAGTTGCATACATTTTATTTTATTTGATGTTTGTCTGAATTTTTCAATTATTAAACTTATAACTCTGCTAATAAGTTGCAGATTCTTAACAAAGTTGATTACTATTTATTTACTTTTGATTTCATGCTTTCATATTTATGGTAATGCAATATCGCAATAAATGAATTAGTGGTCAGTAATAGGTAGGGGTTCATAAAGATTTGAATAGGGCCCGGTAGACCTATAAAAAACCTGATTTTCCCAAATATTTTTGTTGTAGTGAGTTGAATTAATTTTTTTATATATATAATCACAATTGAAGGAAAATCTAATGAACTAAGTTCGAAAAATTAGGTTGGATTTTTTTTGGGAAGAGAAAATTCTATAAGAGGTTGTGTAATATTTGTGTAACTTAAAAAACAAATTTTATTTTAATAATTAAATTGTAGTAGTTGTAGTAGTTGTTGTTGTTCAATGAAAGCAAGTATCGTACTTTAGGAATTAGAAATTTAAATCAGGAATGTTTTCAATAGGCTACTGTAATTTTGAGAAACAAGATGTCCTTGATAGTGATATGTGATTTAAGTACTAATACAATTAACAAGATATTCCTTCAGGTTGCTAATGTTAAGTAAACATAGCTTCTTGTTAGCGTCTTAAATATAAGACAGGTCATAATCAACTGTAATCATACTATGAATAAACATTAATTATATACCTGAATGCAAAGCAAATATAATATACTGTATAACTATTGCCTAATTGATGACAAGTAGATAGTTGTCCACTTGAGCAATTTTCAGGGAATTTCCACAGGAAAATGAGTTATCTGAGCTACCATTACAGTAACATTCAAACACGGGAAAATTAAGGTTTTTTATAACCTTAATGATTATTTTGATTATTATATTATTATTATTTTGATTATAACCTTAATGATTAAATGATTATTTTGGTCAAATTACAAAGTCCACATCTGTGCAAAGCTATGGTGTGTGTGTGTGTGTTTTAGCGCACGCTAGCTAACGTTTGAAATTTTGGTCCGATTATTTAAAACTTGGTACAAAAATCGATTATGGTAATAGCATGAATAAATTTGTTAACCAGTAAAATTCGTTCAACAGTTTCAAATGATGGCCATTTTAAATATTTAATAATTTTCTTTGCTTATTTTTTTGGAAAATTTGATTTTATGAGCATAATTAGCATACACTAACATTTTGAATTCTCAAAATCTGTTAAAATTAAGAAATTTTTTGACAACGGTCAGGATTCCTTTTCATATTTTCATTGTAATTTGAACTATAAAATGCTAATATATGCAGGTTTAATGCTGATCATGATAGTGAAATTAGTATTTCAAAAAGGCTAAGGTAAAAAAATACTTTTGGAAATTCACTTCTGTCACATCAGCCAGGTCAACTATGTGCCGCGATTATTTTTTAAATTTCAACTTATGTTTCAGTCTTCAAAGGACAATTTCACACATGTTATAACTTAAATTTATATAACAATTTTCACCCGCCTAATTTTGTCCATCATTAGTCAGCCTTAATATGCATATAGTAAAATCTTAGCAAGTTGTAGTGGCAAAATATTTAATGGATTATAAGTCAAGATAATTAAACAAACAAAGTGAGGTCTGGTTTCAACTCGACCATTCGGTATTTGTTTGTGTGTTTGTTAAGTAGTTTTGGTGGAACATGGAGACTGATTGTTTTGAAATTTGGTACAAAGGCACCTTGTATGCAGCCCAAACGATGTGTGTAAGATTTTCTCCCATTCACTTCCGTTTCAAGATGGTAGGCTATGATTCATCATTGAAAGTGTAGTTGCTGGTTATTTCCTGTAATACTGGCTGAGCGTATTTAAAATATTGCTTTCACTCGTACTTTCGTAAGGTGATATACAAAAACAAAAGTCGTCCTTGTGATTCTGGGTATCAAAAATTTATTCAATAGTGATCATTGGAAAAGCATGGAAAAGCTATCACGTCGTAAGTTCTAAATGAAAACTCAGGAGTTGGTCATGAAAATTGACCGATTGTTTAGAAATATCTTATGAATAAGTACATTGTATAAAGCTTGAAGGACATATGTGTAAGATTTTTATCCATTCACTTATGGTCCCTTATTCAAAGTATTGCAGTGTGGCTTTTTCCTGTAATACTGGCTGAGCGTATTTAAAATATTGCTTTCACTCTTACTTTCGTAAGGTGATATACTTTCATGTAATACTGGCTTAAGAGCCATAAGTACCTGTCATAATGTACACGGAGAAATAGTATAAAAACACCGGTTAAAATGGCGGAAATGTTTACAAGCACTGTTGTGGAGCAGTGGCCTGACAATTAATTAAGAATATATACTGCAAGGTCTGTTGTTACTTGAAATACTAAATATACATAGATACATACATACATATTTACACACACACACACACACACACACACACACACATATATATATATATATATATATATATATATATATATATATATATATATATATATAGATAGATAGATAGATAGATAGATAGATAGATAGATAGATAGATAGATATTTCAAGGTTATCATCATACCTTAAGGCTAGTAGGCTATAATGACACATGAACTAAGTCGAAAATAATGTTTAAAGATATTTAAAGGTGAATCTCAAGTGTCTATTTTTGAACTCGTGATTCATATTACATTACTGAGAACCGGTTCGGCCTTAATGGCATTTGAAACTATAATCCGTAACTGTATTAGAGAGATAGATTTTATCTAACCAAGAGCTGCAGGATCAGTGTGATGTACGTAGAAAGTAAACAGTACCTGGGCACAGTTCAGAGTTTCATAACCAGAAACAAAGCAAATTATTTAGTTGAATCACGTGCTATCCATTTATAACCTTCCGTATCAAATTCAAATGACCTGTTGAAGAATTTCAGATACAGCGAGAACATTGTTTCAACGAAATTCTAAAAATCGATAACTTTTTTTGTCTAGACATTTAATAAACGTTGCAAAAATAATTACTCAGCCTTCTCGCGTTCAATTTGTTACACGGAAAATCCGGTTTCGAAGTTATCGAAAATGAAATCGTAAAGCAATTTAATTTGTCAAAATCGGTTGATCAGTAAAAAATGGTCCGGGGATAGGAAGAAACCAGACGTAAAAGTGATGGCGATAAGGGGGTATGCCCGCGATGTTGGAGGCGGCGTCCACGATTGTAAACAAAATCGATTTCGGCTGAGTACTTTCGACTCTTTTTATGTTTTCTTTTGTTTTATTAGAATATTTGCTGTCATTCATAAATATAAAAACAATATACGACTCTCACAATGTCGAAACGTTGTGTATTGCCTTTATGCGAATGATGGGAAGTACTCGAATAAACAGTCATAATAATATCTTTCATTAAAAAATAATTTTAAAAGCAGTATGATTATGTCTTGTTATGAAATTTAAATAATTAAACGGTACTTCTTCGTGGCTTTATAACTGCATTGTCGTCAATGCGTATTACCGTTAGAGTAAACATTATCATTTACTTACTCGCGAGATGCGAATATTATATTAATGTGCCATTGGTTTAAGTTATTGTAAATAAGAAAATGTTTAAAAATCACGGTACGCGTGTGTGTGTGTGTGTGTGTGTGTTTCAGCGCTCTACCGTTCACGATTTTGGTCCGATTTTAAACTTGGTAAGACAAAAATCTATTTTGTTAATTAGTTTGGACAAGTTCTTACCAGAAAAGCGATCCAGTAAACAACCGTTTGAATATTGCGGTCATACCAACTCTTTTTAAAAAATTGTAACTTTTTAATTTATTAGCGGTTTTTTATATTATCAGTGTTAAAGTCTGCCTAAATTGGCATTTAACATTTTTCAGATTTTATTGAAAATGAGTTTGATGGCGGTCATAGTTCATTTTTGTATTTTCAGTTACTTGAAAATATAAGTTACTAATTTTTATTTTAATGCTGGTTATAACGGTGGATCCAAATTTCAAAAAAGTATAAATAAAAATTATATTGTGGTATTGTTACTTGAAATAATAATAATAATAATAATAATAACTTCCTTCACGACAGCGAGGCAACTTCGTGAGGAGATAATTGTAATTACTGTAGCAAAACAAGTGTAGGTTTGGTAAACATTTTGGGATTGTAGGCTAATATTAAAATAATGTATACGCATACACGCTCAGTTAGTAGTTACTAATTAAAGCTGCTTCAACTCACCCTAAACCTGAGCTCACCCACGGGCGGCGCTGCGTAAGGGATGCCTAAGAACCCAGCGATGGTCCTTCCATCCCTAGTGGTAAAGTACTTGCCGCGCAAACCACCCTGAGGGATGTCCACGTGAGGGGGTTGGTCGTGACTGTACACAATTTGCACTGGGAACAATAGTCCTACACACGCAAATAGTCCTACACAACTAAGCATCGACACCGAATCCATGTTGAGTGCAGCGACTCAGACGGCAGACTGAGGAGTTATAGGGTCCTACCTTCACACCGGTTTTAAAGTATCATTATATACCTACCAGTTATAACCTGATTTGACGTTCGGGTGGCAGTGCATCTTTATCACAGTTTATTGTCAAGGTTATTTACAAAATTTAAAAGTAAAGCAATAAGTCCATCAAATAGATATTAAACTAGTTGTATTTGGCTCTTATTCGAAATTACTGAATCATTTTTTGGAAAGTAAAAGTTTGTGATACTTCTAAAATCTACTCTGATAAAGTCTTAATATGCAACAAAACAATTGTTAGGCTACATAAATTCCCAATTGTTTGTTAAGAAATAGTAAATTCCTGGTCGTTAATTAAAAAATATTAAATTTTCAATAGTTTTTTTAATAAATTAATAAAATTCCCGGTTGTTTATTAGGGCCTACAAATAGTAAATTCTTAATAGTTTATTATGAAGTAGAAAATCCCCAATCGTTTCTTATCAATTAGTAAAATCCCAGTCATTTATTAGGGTTTATGTAGTAATTAATTCCTATTAATTTATTATGAGGTTGCACATTTTCAGTCGTCTGACTGACATAGGTCCTATGAAGTAATACATGTTTAATAGTTTATTATAAAGCAATAGTTTTCCAATCGTTTTGTTATGAAGTAATAAATTCTCAGTCGTTTATTATGAAGTAGTAAATTCTCAGTAGTTTATTAGGTTCTATGAAGTAGTAAATTTTTAATAGTTTATTACATCGTAGTAAATTTCCTGTCGTAAATAAAAGAGGAAATACTCAATTGTTTATTGTGACCTACCTGTCCCTGTTAGCTTCCATTGGAACCATCCACAGTTTAATTAAAGGCGGGGCTCCCTCCCCTCTTACCACAGACAGGCAAACTGAGTTGCACAGAAAAATCAACTGCCTATATACGGGTTTCGAACTCGATCACGCCAAACACATATTGGTATAGTGAATTACGCCTACCGGCCGTTTTACCAATCTGAAATTGTTTCATTTAACAAGTATCACAAATCGTTGGTTATTTTATTGTAATTGGCTAAACAACTTATTGTTTACTGCTTCATATTTTTGTATTTATTTTTTTAAAAAAACATTGTCAGAGCTAGAGTATGATGGGATTAGATTTATATAAAACAGACGTCCGGTAAAACCGAAGTTGGCACGGAAATGGTTAACCGCTGATACTTTGCATTGCATGATCATCTCGTGGGTTCTTCCTTTTCTCAAAACAACTCATTAACACTAATATTTGGAAACTTCCGACGTGATAACTCTTCCGTGCTTTTCCAGTGATCACTGTTGAATGCATTTTTAACGTTGTCGACTTTTGCATAGAATCACAAGGTCGACTTTTGTTTTTGTATATCACCTTACGAAAGTACGAGTGAAAGCAATATTTTAAATGCTCTCAGCCAGTTTTACAAGAAATAACCAGCAACTACACTCTCAACGTTGAATCAGAGCCCGCCATCTTGAAACGGAAATGAACGGTAGAAAATCTTACACATACGTTTTTCGGGCTTTATACAAGGTACCTTATCATACCAAAATTCAAAACAATCGGTCAATGTGTTTGATTAAAGTACGTTCACTAGTCATCTTCAAATCAAAGGCTGCAATCTTGAAACGGAAGGAAATAAGGAAGAAATGTCATTTAGACTTTGAACAAAATATCTCGCACCAAATTTCGAAACAATCGCTTAGTGCATTTGACTAAAACTGAGTACAATCCTTAGGCCTACTGTAAATCAGAGGCCGCCATCTTGAAATGGAAATGAATGGGAAAAAGTCTTACACATACGTTTTTCGGGTTTATAAAAGGTATCTTCTTAACAAATTTCAGAATAATTGGCCAAGCGCAAAACTGCATACACTCATTATTGTTAAATCAAAGACCGCCATCTTGAAACATAATTGGAGTAAAATATTACATATGGAGCCAACATCATTTGGGTTTTATGTAAAGTGACTTCATACTAAATTTCAAAACAATCGGTCAATGTGTTTGATTAAAGTACGTTCACTAGTCATCTTCAAATCAAAGGCTGCAATCTTGAAACGGAAGGAAATAAGGAAGAAATGTCATTTAGACTTTGAACAAAATATCTCGCACCAAATTTCGAAACAATCGCTTAGTGCATTTGACTAAAACTGAGTACAATCCTTAGGCCTACTGTAAATCGGAGGCCGCCATCTTGAAATGGAAATGAATGGGAAAAAGTCTTACACATACGTTTTTCGGGTTTATAAAAGGTATCTTCTTAACAAATTTCAGAATAATTGGCCAAGCGCAAAACTGCATACACTCATCATTGTTAAATCAAAGACCGCCATCTTGAAACATAATTGGAGTAAAATATTACATATGGAGCCAACATCATTTGGGTTTTATGTAAAGTGACTTCATACTAAATTTCAAAACAATCGGTCAATGTGTTTGACCAAAACTCGTCACAAACGAACACACAAACCATATGCCAAATGGTCGAGTTGAAACCAAATTCAGAATCGCTTCGCTCGGTCAATGAATTTTGTACTTGCATATCTACTTTACGCCATTTAGACTAACGAATACGGGGGATCCACATAACACATGGAAAAGTCAACTGTAGTAACAAGATATGAAAGTGTGTAAAGCTCCCAGTTCCAGCAAACTGTCCGCTGTCCTACCGACTGAGCTGAAAGCGCTCTAAAAATTGTCTATCCATTAACAAATTCCAACAAGATCGTTCTAAGGAAGTACTGAGGCCGGCAAACATTTAAAAATAGGTTGTGAGCACACGCACTGTTACGCACGCCTTATCAACATGTTTGTAAGTCATCAGTTGATAACGATTTGAATTCAGGGTTACAATGATTGCTGTATTTTGTTATCAGTGCAATTGTTTTTTTTTCTTAGTAAAAATAAAGGTAATTAAAATGTCTCTGTAGACATATTAATGGGTCTGTGGGAGGGGGGATTGAAATGATATTTAATACTTGAGAATAACCGCTGCACGCAGCTGTCTCGCTGACGCGATGGAAGCAAATTGTCAACAACATTTTTCTTTAATACTATACTTTTTGGAAACCTTATTCCACCATCATAATCACTTGTAAAATTTGTATAATTAGCATTTTATATGAAAATAAGCTCCTACAGGCATCAGATTCCATTTTTGTAATGTCAATGAATCGTGAAATGTTTAAATGTTAATTTTATGTAAATTTTAACACTAATTCTGATAGTGAAATAAGATTTTCAAAGAAGTGTAAGGTAAAGAATTATAATTTCTCTAAAATATGGAACGGCTAACACAACAGTGGCGAATCCAGCGGGGTGTGTAGGGGCGCGCAGCCTCTCTTGAGTATTTGTAAAAAAATAAGTTTACTATGACCACCCTTAAAGGCAATTACTGTATTTAGCCTATATATATTTTTAATTAATTTCGCTTTGTTGTGACATTATGCCGATTTTGGGTTTAATGCATGTGATCTAAAACTGAATATTACGTAGGTCCTACTCAGAAAGCAAATTTATATATATTCATATATATATATATATATATGTATATATATATATATATATATATATATATATATATATATATTTATTTATTTATTTATATATATAAAGAATTTAAAAGAATCTAATCTTGATAAAATGAGACTCCGCACAAATCTATTGAGCCTATATGCGAACAATACTCTTGAAATTTTCAATGAGGTTTTCTATTAAGAACAGTTCTGGTTATGAACAATTCAAGCAAATAAATCGAAGCATACACAGTAGCATATGATTATGTCAATGAAAATACGTATCCAGTGTGAAGACATTGCTAAAGCTGCTCTCAACGCTCCCTATTTCCATTGGAACACAAGAACATATTTTTTCAACAATAGGTATACTTAAGACGTGGTTAAGTCGCGAATGACTGAAGGTCGTTTGACGCGTCTTGCACGTTCGCCGGATACGAGCAGAGACATATCCCTTAAAATATTAAATATTACTTTAGAAAGCGAAGAACATTACACATTATGCTTCCTTAATAAAAAAATATTACTACTGGTTGCCTTTTGCTATGAATTTTTATTAAAACAACCGTTATTGTTACTGTACGTCTGCATTGTTTATTAACTCCTGATCTTTCACACATCACTCACCTCATTGTGCTCGCAGCTCTATATTCGGTCCGTTTAAATTAAACTTAAATTGTTTCAAAAAAGAAACAACTATCAGCAGAAAGACTATTCATAATTGACATGTACAGTTGTTGTTGATTCTATCAACTTGTAAAATAAATTAGGGATTTGAAAAGTTTCACTTAAAGTTGCTGTAAACGTAAAATAAAGTAATTCCATCAAAATTAATAGCTTAATTGCATTCATAGGCAATCCTTAAACTACCATATATGAAGCTCATTATTTTTTTATTTCTTTTTTTAATTTCGGAATCCCTTTGGTTTACAAAATAATATAGTAGCAGATCATAAGACTCTTAAAATACATATTTAAATGAATTAAAAGTGGCAGAAATTAAGAAAAAAGTGCCGTACTAACTGAATACTGACACTAAAATTGAAATCACACTTGAATGCAACTGTTCAAAATGTAATATTGTAGGGGGATAGAAAAGATTTTAAACGATTTATAAATTTTATAAATAAGAAACAATAAATATATTCTGAAAATAATAGATTTTTCAAAATACGATATTGAAGTGGTAAATTGAAACATTATGAAAAAAACCATATAAATCAAAAAAATTTGCAACACAAAGTTTATCAAAAAAAAATTTGTATTCGAAAACGAATACAATTTGATTCAAATTAAAATAATTTTTTTTTTTATTATATAACTAAAGTTGTACAACTTTCTCTACTCACCTCGTATTACAATAAATACTGACGATGTCATAAATCGATTTGCAAATAGTAAGAAAAGAAGACTTAATTTTCTTTTATAAAATATTGCATATATAAAATAAGTATTTTATCATTTAAAAACTATTTCTGTATTAATCTAAACATTGGTTTTTAGCAAAAATATTTTTTTAAAATTATAATTATAAATAATATTATTTTTGATTGTTTAAAATTTTCTGTTTAATTTAATAAGTAATAATTTACCTTATTCCTCATATTGTTATTCTTCTTTTTCTTCTTGTATTATTATTGTTATTATTATTACCATTATGGTTTTTATCTTGCGAACAATGCAACGAGTCAACGTCCACTGACGTCCTTCTAATGAAAAACATGGCTGGACATCGCCCTCGAAAATGTTGCGAAGAAAGTAATAAACAAACGAAAATTACTGAGTTTACTGAATGAATTAGTATGCTATCTCCTTGCGTACAGTATACAATTTATTGATGTAAGCCTAGATATCTAAATGTTTAACTTTGACAAAGAAAATAAGATCATGTATAGCTTAAAAAAGAGGTTAAAATCATCTGACTAAAAATTCTCTAGAAATAATTAGATATTACATGTGCATTGCTTAATGAAAAAATCCTTATCCAAACTACTTCCACCCCCTTTATTTCAGATAACCAGGGTTATAAATCTCTCTCTCTCTCTCTCTCTCTCTCTCTCTCTCTCTCTCTCTCTCTCTCTCTCTCTCTCTCACACACACACACACACACACACACACACACACACACACACACACACACACACACACACACACACACACGCGCGTGTGTGTGTGTGTACAATTTTTTAATGATCACTCAAGAAGTGATTTGGAGGTCTGGATCAGCGCTCATTTCCAAGTCCCAGGTCTAGTTCTTATCATGATGGCTGCTCCGATATAAAATTCATTAAATGTGTCCTTTTTCTTTTGCAGGCTCTACAGCAAATTGTGCAATAATCACTAACTTTTTTCTTTTCACTTAACTGAACTGACCTTCTTAAATAACATATTTGTGTTTCTATACTATAGTGTACCCTTAGTATGAAACATAATACAGTGTACCCTACATAATGAAACGAGGTCCTTGTACTATACCCTCGTAGATCCTACATAGTGGATGAGTTCAAACGTCCCCCATACTTTATTATACATTGTATAATACTTTATTATACAGATATCAATTCCAAACTACCAGAGATCATAGTTAGGCAGTGAATACATGTTTTTGACAAAATCTAAATATTAGCCTATTAATTCTGATTCACCATCTTGAAAGCTAGTTTTTCTTGTTTATATGAATTTTGTTTATGGCAGATCATTTTGGATAATTTTTTTGCACTCAATATATTACTTGTTTTTTAGAGAATTTCCATTTCCATTAATAGTTTCAAAATGGCATCCATTTTAGATCTTAAAAAAACATAATTTTTGTTCTTGTACTTATTTGAATATCTAATTTTACCATTGTAAAAAATCTGCATATATGAGCATTTTCAAGTTTCATTGTAGTTCCATTCTAGTCAGTCTTCATGTTCATATTTATTTTACAGTACTTTTTAAGTGGTCACTTAGTATTGATTATTGGATAATGAAATTAAAGGACAAACATAGTACAAAATCAATGCAATTTAAATAAATATATTTTATTATTCTTTACATACAAAAATAAAAATAACAATTTCAACAAACTGATGTAAACAATTAATTTTTAAAATATCCTAAACTTTAAAGTATAATTAATTAGTTACTGATGCATCACAGTTCATCTTTGATTCGTATGGAATCTTGAAATTCAATATCAGGCAAGTTGTTCTTTAAGTGTAATGACTCCCAGAAGTCCAAACGTTCCTTCAGCAAACTCTTGTTCATTGCAAAGCCTTCATTGCTAATGTGTAAGTATTCCAAGTCTGGTGTCATGACTGGTTCCCAAACTCCAAACAAATTTTTTGGGGTTGGGTTTCTGTAAAAAAAATTCAATTTTTCTTTAACAGTTTTACTCATATAGACCCTGTCTAAAACGTGTCTGAACTTTGGTCTGAAAAAATATGTTGCTTACATAATGAGGTTGTAAGTCTAATCCTCTTAAGAGTATACCCGTTGCGCCTGCGCACTTAGCCTGATTCTGAAAACACTTCTGGAAGGCTTCTTTTGGAATGGTGGTGTATCTCTGTCATGTTCTGTATTTGCATTTAAACGATTGTGCTTTTGTTTTTAACTTGTAACCATTCACCCATGATTCATTTCTAGTTATCACAGTGTTTAGAAACTCAGGATCAGTGTTAGCGGTGTCCAGCTGGTTATGTACAACCTTTAGATAGAGTGTTTTCTGTCCACTGACAGCAGCTTGAGTACAAATTTTGAAGCCACTCTGTACATGTTCAGCCAGCAAGCATCGACTGACATACTTGAAGAGTGAGACAAAATTTAAGCATGCACATTAAGCTGTTTTCTTTTAATGTTGATAATGGCGCCTTACCTGCATTACTACATTGCACAGGAAAATTCAAGGTTGGATACTTTTTAGGTTGGATTCTTATGAGATGAATATTCTGTACCAGTATTTATTGTACTAACCTGTATTTTGCAAAATTTGTCCAAAGTTCTACGATTTTCTCTGACATTTCAATATCTTCCTTAGTAAGCTCTGGTTGTTTATAAAAGTTACTCAGTGGAAATAAATACATCAACTCGTCCAAGTGCGAAACTCCTGTAACATGAAATTATTGATTTTATTTTTGGGGATCTGTGGTTTGGTGAAGAAAAATGTTTTGATTTATAAAAATAAATGGAGCAGATAAATTTTTAACTCTAAACATACTGGCTTATAATTAACTGCTTGAATCCCAGGAGGATACTCTCATAACTACAGAGTGTTATTTTTTTAAAATGCTTTCAATTTGTTTGAGCTAGCCTACCTACTTTATCAATGCAATAAAAACCGATTGATATTTTTCCCAGCAGATTATAGCGCATAGTTGTAATAACAAATCTATATTAATAAAGGAATATTTGTGTGTGTGTGTGTGTACACACACGTACATGCGTGTGTGTGCATCTATGCACATTGTTTGTATGTTTATATGCATATTTGTGTATGTATGATGTACAGCTAAATCTATGGATCGCAAAAATCTGACATTTTTAACATAGATGGACAGAAGAATGGTAGACAACTCCTCCAAACTGGCATTTTAAAATTCTTGATTACATTTTTTTACCTGTTTACATAAAATATACATTGAGAAAATATTTGAATTTCATGGACAATGCCATCTGGGCATGCTAGTTATGCATAATTTTTATATTATATAGGGACACAAGCAGCACTACACTATGATCCTTGTAGAGGATAGGCTGCTGCAGGATTTGGCAAACTCTGCCCTTAAGTCAGCTGTTGATCCACTTCAATTTTTAACTTCTTGGAGGAATCTGAACCTAAACACATCAGTTAAAACTCCCTAACAATCCTTCACTATCTCTACACACATCCCAAGCCAATGTGAAAAAGTGTATACTGAAAGGTGAAAATGTGTATACTTGCACATCAGGCGACTTCTAAATATACTATGAAAGAAGAGATAGATGAGGGATGTATATCTTAAAATTAGTACGGCCATCTACAGATGTTTATCAAGAGTGCAAAAGCACAAACTGAGAAGAGGGGAGATTGTAGCAACAAAGGGCTTTCAATTAAACATAGAAGCAGGTGACCTATAGCGAACAAACCTCAGGGGTGAGAAATATTTGTCTAGTCACATACCTCGAGGTTGCCATAGATTTAAGCACTGCAACTGCACTGGTTTTGCATTTTCCGATAGATGCAAGTGTATCATATTAAAATATTTGTTTATGTGATTTTATTATTTTTAAGAAATTCACTTCCGTCTTGTTAGCAAGACAGCTATAGATATTTGTTATTATTTGACAAACCCACTGTTGATCAGTAAGTGAGTGCAGCACTGTTGATTTGTTGTGATTCTATACTTCATTCCATATAAGTTTGGAGTGGACATAAACACAAGAGATTTGCGGCAGGCAAATTTCATCCTAGCTTACCTAGCACTGTTCAGGCCTCTATTATGCTATAAAGAACTGTGTTATGAGTATTCTTAGCCATCAGTTTTTTGAAAAAGAATGGTCACACTGAATATATATTTAGTCATCAGTCACTATAAAATATAATTTAAAGTTTCGGTATTTGTTGAACACACAATCAGTACTTGGTGAAACTATTATACCAAGGAAAATTAGAAGACTAATATAGTTTCACTAAATTCTTTTATTTAATCACAAGATCTATTTTTCCTTATTGTTAACAATGTAACAATAAGGGTAAAGTAGATATTGTACTAAACAGTTGTATATATATAATAGTATGTGAAGAGCGCCCTTGTGAATACGTAGGACATTCTGGAAGAGCTATAAAAACACTCCTGTTAAAGAACATTTCATTTTTTGAAAGAACAGAAAAAATTGATCAAATTTTGTGAATCACTTATTAAAATCTCGACATTATTTTAATTTGAACATTATCACTGTAATCCATAAAAACAAAAAAGGTATAAAGCTAAATAATTAAAAATTTATATAAATATCTATTTGTAAAAACCCAAAATTGTATTTAAATGAACAGACTAACTGTAACACCTTTCCTTTACTGAAGTCTATTATTTAATGGCTTTCCTAACCTGCTGGTCACTGAGCTTCTTACATACCTGTCAGTCCTTCCTTCTTTACCTTCTCTCTTCCAGTTTTAACATCAACTGTATTTGTATATAAATTCAATTTTGTAATTTTTATCTTTAATATATCTGAATATGTCTCATAGTGAAACATATATCACTAAAATAAAGGAATTTTGTGAAACTAAATTAGTATTCTTATTTTTCTTGATAATTTAAAACATAATTTTAGAATGTACCATACTACATTTAAATCTAAAATACAGATTCAAAGAGTTTTTGGTATGGTTTGTGCTAAATTTAAATGCCAACAGTGATAAATTTGTTTTGGCATACTCTTGACTCACATAGTGAGTGGATATGGCGTTAAATGTGTACTTTCAACACACTGAATAATAGAGTGAGAGTGCTTAAAAAATCTATCGCTGTTGAGCATTTAATTCAGGCATCATGAAGTGGATAATAGAGTGAGACGGGAGTGTACAGTACAGTCAACGTCACATCATACTGGCAACATCTACAATACATTGTACTTGATACACTGCAATACTTCTACTAATGTTGATGTCTTGTGACTCCATATTCATAAACTGTGCCATTAGTTTTAAATATTGTAATGAGGTCACAGCCAAAGAATGAACACTATTGACAAAGACTCATAAAAATTACGAAACTGCTTACATACTGCCTGCTGAAATAAACAAGATATGTCGAACACCAGTTTAAATAAAAGCTTGGGAAGAAGTAGGGCATTGGCAGTCGATTCTGAGGGGATGAGAAGGTCAGTCGATTCCGAGGGAGACCATAGGACAACTGCAAGCCAGGAGGCACTACAAGAAAACATTCCAGTCAGGCGGTGCTGGGGAACAACGAGTCGGCAGTCAATGTAAGTAGACAGTTATTGCATACACTTCTTCCCCTTTTCTCTATTTAGTTAAAATACATTGGGACATATTTCAGAAGAACATTTTGTTAGAATAATACAATAGTGTTCATTCTTGGGGTTGTTATCAACTCTACTTGTAGCCATGATAGTATAAAAGTAACGTGATGTAATTAAATATATTAAAGGGCTTTGTTGAACTACCAATAGTTAATTATTTAGAGGATCTGAGTTAGGAGATCCCGAATTCCTAACATTACATAAATCAGTTGCCAAAAGAATTAACAAACATACACTTGTGTAATCTATTGTAAATAACTATACAGTCAGCTGTGGATGTTCCTTATTAGACAGGTCAGCATTTCTTTTTGTCAAGTAATATTTATATACGTATATAATTGTAATATAGAAAATACAAACCAAAATATTTGTTATTTCCAAATATAGACGAGAGGCTCAAGGACCCTTTGTAGTTAAAGTAGTAATAGTATAATGGGCCTTTGTGGTTGCGTATGGCTTTGGTAATATCATGAAGGTAGACATCTGAAAACATCTGAAACCAAAGATGCTTGTATTACAATGAGTAACAAATGGGAATAAAAAAAAACTTTATAAAACACCTGTTTTTGGCTGTTATAACCTTTTAAGTTCAAACGTAACATCTGAGTAATTGTGTAGTAGGTCTATAATAGTTAAGTTCTCATGTTGGATATAATTATCAAGCCTTTCCTCTAGCAATAATATTATTATTCCATATTTGTACATTTTAATTTAAAGTAAAATTTTACTTACTTTTACAACCTCCGTTATTGATTCTTCGTTAATCTCTTTATCGCCAAAGTAAAACTTCTTGAGCTGCTGCGCCACATCTTTGGGTGATTTAGTCTTGTCATGAACACACATACTCTTTAGTGCTAATTGTTCAAAATTGGCCATCAATACTTGTAGACCCTCAGTAATACCATATTTTGTTAGCACTATAAAAAAAAAATATTTTTTATTATTTAAGGACACCTTTTTGGTAAGTTCTATAGAATCCTTTCCACAGAATTTAAATTACAATTACAAGTAGAGTCATAGATGTGCTGCACAGTTGTTGATACATACTGTTTACAATGCTATTTCAGGTACTTTTTACAAATGAATTGTAGTGCAAATAGTTTTAACATATTTTTTTTTTTTTTTTTTTTTTTTTTTTTTAACATTTGACTATTGTGCACACTTGGGCTAATGCAGATGATGGGATGATTTATAGCGTATCAAAATTCCAAGCCCTCGCTGGGAATCGAACCCAGGTCCTCGGGGTGAAAGCCTAGGCCACTACGCCACCGAGGTGGCCGTTTTAACATATTAAAAAAAATATATAAGGTATTTATTTTTATTATTATTTAACATTATTTAACATTTTTAACATTATTTTTATTACCTGTTATTTGAACATGAAAATTATTATTAGAAATTGTATTAAAAATAGTTAATTTTTACAACATTGAAGCTGTTCTTTTGTTATGATATATATATATATATATATAACAGAAGCCTTTAGAAATAATTGAAGATGACTCCCAACCATTAGAGTTAAAAAAACAGAGTCTAGAGTGAATGTTTTTGCTATTTTTCATAAAGTATGCGCAGTATAGAAGGCTCTTAAAAATTCAATCTCTTTTTTTTCAAATTTCACATTTGACATTGTAACCAAGTCACTAATAGTATAGAAATTCAATTTATATTCCATCTGTGACTTAATTCACTTATGTCTTATTGATGATGTGTTTCATAATTTATAATTCTATCTTCAGATTGTTATCACTGCTAGGAGGTCATTATCACATTGAAACACACAAATCCGAAGATTTGAGTTATATTTTCAATGCCTCATCAATAAGAGGCAAGTAAATTAAATCACAGATGGAATATCAATTGAATTTTGATTCAATCTTATATAGTTAATCCAAAGTTTCATGTAACTCTTTGTTGTAGAATAATACATACAGAATAAAACGGCCCAGTCATGAACACTAGTATGTAAACCATGTTCTGGGTTCAAGACCTAATTTTTGATTATTTTTTTTACTTTAACAAATGTACCACCATCTGTCTTTAGTATAAGAAACAAGTTTTGAAGTTTTGCTTCTTTAGGAGCGTTGTAGCATTTTTGGATGGGTAAAAAGCATTGACTTTGTATTACGCTCGAGCTGTATATGATGAGAAATATCTTGCATATGTACTTTAATTTTACTTTAATAATCATTTTTATGGGGTTATGAGTGCTGAGTGCTGATAGATATTAAAATTAGGCTAATGTTTTTAATGTACAAATTATAAAATCTTTATTTTTGATATTACAATTAATTTTTTAGTAAACTTTAAAAACCAAATGCACATACTGTTTATTGCAGAGCTAATGTTTACAAACTCATATTTTCTAAATTTAACATTTTCAAATTAATAAAAAGGTCTTTATTTTGTTTTTATCTCGCAGATTATAAAATGAAAAATCTATAGTCGAGTCAAAGTAGTATTAACTATTGAACTATTAATGTCTGTAAGCTCATAATTAGGTACTAAAAAAAGAATTATATTTATATATCAATAATTCTACAATGTTATGATCATATAATTACTTTCTATAACAATTAGTCTAAGCAATGCTTCTGTTAGCTGGTACCTTGACTGCCAAGGTTTTTTTTATGTATTTTTATTATACAATCTTGGCTGAATGTTGAGTAACTATAAATTTGAATCTAACAGATTAATTTTATTCTCACTAAAAATTCAGGATAGTCATTCTATTGTTTCATATAAACGTAGTTGAATATATAAGAGAGGAAGTATGATTACAATCTAAGTGATACCAGGACAAATTTGTGTGCAATACTTGGTTTATAAAGACAAAAGTTTTGTGTTTGAATTTTGCTCATGGTCACTATTTTGATATAGGATTTTACGTCATTTTAAATTAATGAATTTTTGTTTTTTAAAACCTACAAAACTGGGTTACCCGATATAGAGTGTAACAGTTTTTTTTTTTTTTATTGCCATTTAGTTGTATTAGATATTAAGAAATTGTTTTCTTACTTGATGCATACAAAGCACCTTCCTCAGAATTTAGGCCCATTATAGAAGGAACTGAGGTTACCATTTTTGAAGGATATTCCATCATGAAAGCGCCATACCACTGCGGCTCAATGGTGGGACGAGATGTCATTTGCAGGGTATATTTCTAAAAATGAAACAAAACAAATTATTTATAAAAAAAAAATAATAATAATTTATTATTTCATGTTATTTTTATTTTTTGTTCTTAATGTTTATACTTTATACTAGTTAGACTATTGAGAACGAGGGATCAGCATTAACGGTAAAGGTAGCAGTAACTATGTCTTGAACTCACAACCTTGAGGTACACTGTTCAGAGATGCAGTAGACTTACTGGTGCCTTAGCCACATTGACTACCCTTATTTTGCATTAAATGTCTTAATTGTTGACAAAAATAATTATTCATTTTACTACATAATAAATTTGACATTGTTGTGGTTATTTGTAAAGCTAAGGAATACTTAGGATTTACGATAACTTTTTTCAAAATTTTAAAATAATTTAAATTTAAAATCTGTAAACAATTTATTTAAAAAGAAATTGAAAGAAATTACTTCAGTATATTTTGACCTTAAAATTTAACTTACACTACTCTAAGAGTGTTATTGACAACAGCAAAAACATGAAGGATATACATATCAGTTGTTTATATGACAGTCATATAAAACATTTATTTTTATAATAATCATACAACAGATACTGAATTTATATGATTTCCCTAGATAATAACCAGATTTTCTGGAAATTCTTAAAAACCAGCAACAGGATGATTAATTTTTCAAAATTAACTTTGCTTGTTTTATTCAAATTGTTGTAAAATATATAATGAATGGATCATATATATTCATATATATATATATATATATATATATATATATATATATATATATATATATATATTTTAGTTGGGTCAGTTTACAAAATTTAATTTAATATAAAGAATTTATGGGCAGTGATTAAATTAAGAAAAACCAAATTCAAATTTAAGTGATATGTTTGTTTTTCAAATTATTCATGTTCATAATACGATTGTTTTTTTTTTTGAAATTTTTAAAATCCCCTTTGAGCAATTGTTCAATTGCTCCCTTTTCCTTTTTATATGTATACAGCAGTTCCTTTTCCTTTGTTGTTTGTCAGTAATAAGAAACGTGAGCTTCTAATGTGATAGTGACCAATTTGTATGTACTTATTACATTACAAATAATGTTAACAATTTCAAAAATTAGTTTTAATAACAAAGTCTAGATTTGAATACACATTTAAAAAAGAATTTTTCCATTTACATTGAAAATTCGAAAATAAAACCTGACAGCTGTTAAAAAATTTGTTAATTTCAAAAAAAAAATTCAAAAATCAAAATACTTGTTTATGCAATTTTTATTGCATTATCGTTGATTACGATAGTGAAAACGAATCGTTAAAGAAAATGTAGTACAACAAAGTTAAGAATTTTTAGAGATTTGAAATGGCCACTATTTTGAAATTGTTGAATGAATTTTCTAGTTAAAGAACTGACTTGAAGCTATTACTATAATTGATTTTTGTGCCAAATTTTGATACCTCTTTTTTCGACCATTTCTAACAACCATCACTGCAGTAAAGCATAGCGCTTACCGACACATCCAATGATAAAGTTGCCAGTTCCTCATATGGCACTTTTCGAAGACATTTGAGCAGCTTTTTCGACTCCTGACTAAAACAGCCAACACTCGCTCCATATTTCAATGCATATTTTTTATATAATCCTGGAGGAAATAAGTTCCAGGAATTGTGGGCTGTCCCACTCTGGGCTATGGCCGCATGGAAAAGTCCTGCAAATTTTTTCAAGAGAATAAATATTCAATTCCTAATAGGTTAGTTACTATGATTTATTATCAGTGCTCTACGATCAGTCTCCTTACATGATCTGCAAATTATTCCAATCAAAAGAAATGTTTTGCTCTCACTGTTTTTAGGTGGAATTGAATATTACCTGTTACATCACTGGTCGTATTATATGTTTCATTAATTATTATTTTTTCACTATCCTATAAGTTAAAATTAACATGCTTCTGAAACATAATTTTTTATGATACTTGTGTAAATACTTTGTAAGAACTTTTCAGAGTTTATATGTAATGTTCAAACATAAAAATATTTTCACTTTTTCTACACTTGTCATATTGAAATTTTAATCGAATATGAATGCCTGAAATATGAATGCCTGAAATATGAATTTTATTTTAAAATTTCTGAACGCCTCGCATAATATTTTCTTATGACAATAGACACATACACATTCACATGAAAACATTATAATTGCTGCTAAACTTTAAAAATACTAGTTTATACACCTTGGCTAAGTGGAGAATACATGTGCATATTGACACTCGCGCCACCAGCACTCTCGCCAAATATCGTGACAGAATCCTTGTTGCCGCCAAAGAACTCTATGTTATCTCTGACCCATTGAAGTGCTGCAGTTTGGTCTTTCAGACCATAGTTACCAGGCATGATATCGTCTTCAGTTGTCAGAAAACCTGTATACATAACAAAATAGACTTTTTATAATCATTTTAAAAGTCTTGTTGAGTTGAATTCATTATGTACCATAAGTTCAGAACAAATTTTATAACAGTTTTAAATAAGATACATATTTACCCAAAACTCCAAGCCTGTAGTTTATTGATACAAGAACAACGTCCTTGTCAAGGAGATACTCAGGTCCAGCATATGTCTGCGAGGATCCAATTAAGTATCCGCCACCATGGATGAACACCATGACGGGATAGTATGCTTTACGCTTTACCTGCAAATTCATACTCATATTCATATATTAACATTTTCAGAATGGAAAAATAATGCACAGTCTTTCAAACTATAAATAGTTACACTGTTTCAGTCACTCCATTGTCTGATTTTAAAAAAAGCTAAAACTAACGTACAGATTAATTTTGATTATAACCTTCTTTTATTTCAAATTTAGTATTCTGACTTCAGTTTGTATGATAAAAATCTTATGAGAAATTTGATCTCATATACGAGGCGTGTTTAGAAAGTAAGTACTGTTTTGTTCTACCCCTACTGCGAGCTGCTATTAACGCTCGTGTATGCATGCTAATTTTTCATTGTTCATTGCCTCTTCACTGACACCATTACGGTTGATTTATATAGTGTTTCTGTGCACATTTAAAATGTTTAAAAAGACAATTCATGAATACTCTGACTGTGAAATTCATTCTATCATTTGGTTTTTGAATGCAATGAACATTAAGCCAGCCAAAATTTATCGTCAAATTTAAGATGTTTATGATGAAAGTGCTATGAGTGAGGGAATCATGAGAAAGTGGGTTAGGAAGTTAAATAATGGACAAACCAATGTCTGTGATGAGGCATGAAGTCTTCTATCAATCTTCTATCAATGGTGATTTATAAGGAAAGATAATGAAAAAATTATTGAGAACTGGCAGTTCACAATGACAATGACTTCTGATGAATTTCTGCTAGTTTCACGATATCTTCATGATATTGTTTCAGAGCATTTAGGTTATCTTAAGTTGTGTTCCCACTGGATTCCAAAAATACTTACTGATGTCCACAAATACCAGCAACTTGGCAGAGCTTTGACCATTTTTACTTATTATAATGATGAGGGAGTGGAATTTTTAAAGCAAATCATGACTGGTGATAAAACTTTTGGGCTTGTCATGTCACCCCAGAATTAAAACAGCAGTCAGTGGAATGGACACAAACTAAATCTCTGAAAAAACGAAAATAAAAAATGATTGTCTCCCAGAGAATCATGTGTACCATGTTCTGAGACAAAAAAAGTGGTACTGTTTGTCTATTTGCTTTGCTGAGGTCAAAACATCAATACATTTTTTTTTTGGTATTTAACGTCCAACTATTGTGCACACTTGGGCTAATGAAGACGATGGGATGATTTTATAGCATGAAAATGCCAAGCCCTGGCCGGGAATCGAAACCGGCTCCTCGGGGTGAAAGCCCAGTACGCTATCAACTAGGCCACCAAGATGGCCAACATCAATACAGCATGGTACTGTGAGACCTTGAGAAATCTTCAGCATGCAATTCAAAACAAAAGGAGAGGGATGCTCAGCTAAGGAATTATGTTATTTCATGACAATGGTGTTTCGAGCCCCATGCTGCTGGTAACATTCAAGCTCTTTATTCAACAGTTCTGTTGTGAGCAGTTTCAACAGCCCAGTTGAATGGTGCAATCCGACTACCACCTATTGTTGCCTATGAAGTATAAGATTTGTGTTAAGTGCTTTGAAACTGATGACAACATGAAACATTCTGTACAGCTATGGGAAAGATCATTGGCAGGATTATTCTTTGAGGAAGGACTGGATAAATTGGTTTACCTCTATGACAAGTGTCTAAACATTGGTGGAAACTATGTAGAAAAGTAGTTCAAGTGAAAATAATGTTTTCATGTGAAAATAATGTTTTTGAAAAAAATTACAATTTGTTTCAAACTGGTACTTACATTTTGGACACACATAATATTTTTCAAAATAATGATTTTTCTACATTTGGTTCAGTTATCTTTTACAGAACTGGATTTTTTCTGACATACAACAACCATTATGGTGTTGGTTCTAAATCTGAGCCACTCTTGAAAATATACTTTGTGTTTTTGTTTTGCAGCAGCAGTATATACACCTTTTAAATTCTTACTTTAAAAAATGTGATGGGGATAAACTTTAAGAAGGTAAAATATCCAAACATGGAAAATTAAATTTTGGGATAAATAGAAAGCAAGTACAATTTACATATTTTTAAAATACTTAAAAATGAAGTATGGAGAATTGGTTTGGATCATGGGCAGATCCAACCAGTTTAAAAGGGAGGGGCTGACCCTAGGATAAACCCAGTAACTCATAAAATATAATTTTAATTTCCAATAGTTTCATGCACATTTGCAATAATTTCATATGGGCCACATTCTTGATCTCCTTCAACTAGATTTACTTCATGGTAATAAATTAAATCTTTAAGATAAAATTTACAAACAAATATTATTTATTGTAGTACACATAGGTTTATTTAGGAGAGTCCCTGTCACATGGAATACAGAAAATTAAATATAGAAATTAGCATAAATGAAAATTATAAAAGAAAGAAATACAAATACATTTTATAAACACTTTTACTATGCTCATGGTTTTAATTGATAATTCACTTGAGATAAAAAAGTCTTAACTTTCTTTTTTAAATTTCTTGAATTTATCAACAAATTTCTTTGGGTTGATTTTGTTTACTGTTCCTCTGTTCACACCATTTCTATCATGTCCTTGCATATGCTCCTGATTAACAAATGTATAAACATACTTATTCATTTTTCCCCTCCCTTTCTCTTCAAGGATAAGTTAAACTTTAACCTGTCCTGCTGTATCTGTGTATGCAGGATTCAGAGAACTCTAGTTTTAATATAAAGAATACAATTATGTCAGTAGTTTGCATTTTTATTTTACTTAATTATGTAACTAATAAAAATTCATATTTTTTCAAACTGTTTCCCATTCTATGGGTTCTGTAGCCTCTCCAGTCCCTCTGGATAAGCGAATGGTTTGGATGAACTTAAAAGATATTATTAGAGTAGACAACCTTTAGAGATTGGAAATCACAAAACTTTGTCTTGAACTTGACTTAAAGAAAGTATTACATAAAGAAATAAAAATAAATAAATATAAATAAATAAAAATAAAAAAGTATAAAATATCCAATATCTATTAAAAGTATTCAACCAATTTTTAGTTCAGAAACATTTTTCTAAAAATACTTTTCAACTTACTTTTGGTGTGAATACATTTAAAAACAAACAATTTTCATCTCCCACAACTGTAAAATTTGATCCTTCTGTTCTTAATATATCAATCTGTGGACATATATTGCCATAACGTGTTGCATCCAAGTTTCCAATCCAGATTGATGGTGGACGCGGGCTCTGAAACCATGATAACAATTTTTTTTTAAATTAACCACAAACTTTTTGAAATTTCAATTATTTCCTCAAACATGTGGTTGGAAAAAACATAAGTAAATTGCTAAATGAGCAGCTGAACTCATTGGTAATATTAAATAATAAAAAGATATTAAAGTGCCTTAAAACTATTAGTTTTAGGATACTGTAATTGAAAAGTAATATGCGTATCTTGTATTTCAAACAGGTTTATTATCATTAAAGTGAGGGAGGTTATTTTATCTCATACTACATTCTGTAATTAAGTAATCAAAACAAGTGTTAAACATTTTAGTGTTACCAGTGTTAACTATTTGCCAGTGCTCGTTTCATATTCATCACTTTAATGAAGCATAGAGGTCAGCATCGGTCAGTATCACAGAGGAGCTAAATTCTGTCATAAAACATTTTTTCACTCCCTCTCCAAATCGTACGGAGCCAAACTTGTTTTAGTGAACTCATCTTTCAAGTATCATCTAATTGTACTATAGGTGCGTTCTAAATATTTGAAAGAATTATTGTTAACAAATGGGATGTGTACCTATTAAAAGTTATGCCTTAACGCTACCTTTCTCTTTGTTATTTATCTTATCAACTTAGTGATAACACAACTGTTATCAACTTGCTAATTTAATAAAACCTTAATAGTGTAAGATTTTTGTAATTCTTTACGTAAAATAATACTACATAGTTCAGCAAGATGCTATGTAGAATTTGATGCTACAGTGGGTGCAACATTGTGTTGATGCACTTCTATCTGTGTTTTGGTCCTTCCATTGTAAAGCCTGTTCCTTAGGGAGAGCAAAGTGAAAACTAAGTCCGGGATGTATTTATTGCTTAGGGTCATTTGCTTGGTTGATCTTACTTTGAATTTTATGAAACTTTAAAATATTCCTTTGTTTTTTTTACCTTTCTCATTTTACAAAATATAATGAAAGTTTAGTTAGTGTGAAAAATTGTTTCTTGAAATGTGTGTGTGTGTGTGTGTGTGTGTGTGTGTGTGTGTGTGTGTGTGTGTGTGTGTGTGTGTGTGTGTGTGTGTGTGCATGCCATTTTATCAAATTTTACTAAAATGTAAGCCACAAGTATTGAACAATGTATCCTCCAAAAAATCCAATTATACAAGTCAGTGTAGCAACTTTGAAAGAAATGCAATTTTCAGTTTGAGGTTAGATTGAACAAATATACCCTCACCACCGTCAATTTTTCAATGTACTCTTAAAGTGTAATTTTCATTATTTCAAATTTGGTTATGATTCTTAATACAGCCTACTGTGTAATGAAAAATTGTATCAAAATCTTATAATCCAATTTCCCATTATTGGTGAATTTCTGTTGGAAAGACCCATGATTTGTGACCTTGAAATGAGCACAGATTTTGACCTCATTATATATATATATATATATATATATATATATATATATATATGCATTGGTGATAGCTTGGACAAATTCGTTAACCAACAAAATTTGTTCAACATTTTCAAAATGGTGGTCATTTCAAATTTTAAAACTTAACAACTTCTTTGTTTTAAATGTTTTTGAAAATCTGATGTCACCATAGCAATTAGCATTAAAAACTGCATAAATTAGCGTTTCGAATTATCAGAATCCGTTGAAATTAAGAAAGTTGTTGACGGTGGTCAGGGTTCATTTTCGTATTCTTCAATGTAATTTGAAAGTTTAAAACGCTGTTATATGCAGATGTTAATGCTGGTTACGGTGGTGAAATCAGAATTTTAAAGAGGGTAAAATAAAGACAAATATATTTTATCACGTCAGCGAGACAGATGTGTGTGGTTATTTTTTTCGGTAGATACCAAACCGGATTTGTTTGCAAATAATTGCATGAGAAAGTTTGCGCATTGTTTTTGTACTATTTCTTTAATAACAGTTGTGGTAGGCCTAATATAAAAAGTTGTTTTGTACGAGAAGAGCTCTCGTTTTTCTCTTGCTTCGTCGAAATTTATGTACTTAACCTGTACGAAACCCTGAAGTCGAGTACCATAAATAACAGTTGTTACAAAATATCATGAAACTTGTTCTTCCAGTTTTTCCTCATGAAATTTTTCCAACATTATTATTATTTTTCTTAAAATAGAGCAAACACAAGACGGATTAAAGGGGGCGCGAAGGGGCGATCGCCCTTCCCGAGGCAAAAGAAATAAAATAAAAAATGTAAAAGATCCTATTTTATTTCCATAAAATGGAAGTATATGTGTAACTTCGAGGAAAAGAGTGAAGGAGGCAGGTCCGAAACCGGTCACATTATCCCGACCTCAACTTTGTATGTACACGAAATTTTGTCCGTATGTGCATATGTACGTTTGGGAACTTTGTAACGCTTACACTGGTAGTAAGAATGGGGTTAAACAATTAGATATTTTATGTTGGTTCTCTCTTCTCTTCCTGTGTTAACTGCAACAGATCTTTCTCGACTCTAAAATTGATCAAAACTAATGAGGACAAGGGATCAGCGGTAACGGTAAGAGTTATAGCAAGGGGAGTAACCGCGGCTATACATACTAAATTACGAACAGGAATACTGAGAAGAGGAGAAAGAAAAAAATCATGTTTTCTTTAGTACAACGTTTGTTTCAAAGTGAGTGGCATTATAAATAATAAATATAATTGTAAAATAGGAATTTAAAAAAAATTAAGTGATTTTTCCAGTAAAATTGAGTAAATTTTTACACTTATTTTATATCTAAGTCTCAAAACAGCTTAACAGTACTAGTTTTTGAAGGTACTGTTTCAAAAACTTTTATCTCCCAGGGAGGTTCTCTGGTAAGTTGAATCATCCAACCAATCGCCTCCACCCACAAAATTTGTCAGTGTGCAAACATTACATAAAGTTTGAAAAGTTTTTAGCAATTGCCTTTGCAGAGTTACAATTGTTTAAAGTTTTTATAAGAAAGTGTTACAGTATCAGAAAGGCTGAGATATCTTTTGTTATCCTATATGAAATTCAGGACATTTAATGTCTGGAATGCTTATAGCATGCCGAATATTTACGTGCAAGATATGCAGGCAAGTGTATTTAGCACAAGTTTAGTCTTGTCAAAACTTGTCTGTCCAGGCTTCCGGTATTTGCTTGGACCTAAAATACCTTATCGGTTTCAACTGATTTGTATTCAGAGTGCAACAACGAAATTTGGAAAATATGGAAACTGAATTTAATATAGATTTCGTTAAATCGTTGGTGATTATGGGCCTATAAACGGGCTGCGTACAACTAAAATTACTGGATATTTTAAACACTTTGTTACACTAACAGATACATTTAAGGCGATCTCGCGCGTGCATCTTACGCAGCGAAACTGTAACAGCATCGTTGTTGCCGGTTGTTAAATATTTTACGTCTTATAGGTGAATCTCAAATTTTGTGTATCAATTCTCACCCTAAGCCAAACAGTGAAGTAAAATTACTAAAAATAACCGAACAGTGAATTAAAGTTACTAAAAATAACCGTACAATGAATTAAAATTAATAAAAATAACCTAACAGTCGAGTAAAGTTACTAAAAAGAACCGAACAGTGAATTAAAGTTACTACAAATAACCAAACAATGAATTAAAATTAATAAAAATAACCTAACAGTGGAGTAAAGTTACTAAAAATAACCGAACAGTGAATTAAAGTTACTAAAAATAACCAAACAATGAACTAAAATTAATAAAAATAACCTAACAGTGAAGTAAAATTAATAAAAATAACCTAACAGTGGAGTAAAGTTACTAAAAATAACCGAACAGTGAATTAAAATTAATAAAAACAACCTAACAGTGGAGTAAAGTTACTAAAAAAACCCCTAACAGTGAATTAAAGTTAATAAAAATAACCGAACAGTGGAGTAAAGTTACTAAAAATTACCGAATAGTGAATTAAAGTTACTAAAAATAACCGAACACTGAAGTAAGTAAAATTAACATTAATATTAAGTGATGCCAGTACGTTTTATAAGTTTTTGTTTATAAATAAATGTATTAGCTTTTGCAATTCACCTTAAACCTAAGCTCTCCCACAGGCGGCGCTGCATAAGGGATGCCCAAAAACGCTGAGACGGACCTTCCATTCCTAGTGGTGAAGTACGTGCCTATCATCCCGCCCTGAAGGATTGTTGCGACAGGAGGGGGTTGGTTCTGGCTACACACATCTTGCAATAGTAACAACAATGCTATACACACACATACACAACTAAGTTTCGCCATCTTATCCGTGTTGAGCGCAGCGACTCTAACGACAGACTGAGGCTGAAGCTGAAGTAACTGGCCGATACAGACTTGCACATGTAGCGTCACTGGCGTAAAGGGGCAGTGGGGACGAAAGTGAGAGATTACAGTAGATTTCGTTGAAATGTTCCAAATATGTCCAAATAATCACGCACGCACCTGTCTTGCTGACGTCGAGAAAGCAAAATAACGTATCACATCACATATGACTATTTTTTTATCTGATTTCATCGTCGTAACAAGCGTTAAAATTTATATAAAGTAGAAGTTCAAAGAACAGTAGACCTCACATTACATTCTTAGTTTACAGACAGAGATCGTAACTTTTCCGCCAGTTTAACCGGTGGCCATAATATTTACGAAAAATGTTACCGGATCAAATTTATTGGAAATTTTATGCTGTTACTCCACGAAGCGGTCAAAATTAAGATGTTTTTTCCGTTCAAGCAGTAATTACAGAAAATAGTCAGCACTCTAAACGTTGAATATTTTGTTTATAAATAAATGTATTAGCTTTTGCAACTCACCCTAAACCTAAGCTCTCCCACAGGCGGCGTTGCATAAGGGATGCCCAAAAACGCTGAGACGGACCTTCCATTCCTAGTGGTGAAGTACGTGAAAATAGCCCGACATCTTATAACGGAAGTGAATGGGAAAAATTTTACATATACGTCTTTCGGACTTTATATTAGGTACCTCCGTACCAAATTCAAAACAATCGGCTAATGCGTTTCTTTAAAACTGCTTACACTTGTTATTAAATCAGAAAACGCCATCTTGAAACGGAAGTGAATGGGAAAAGTCTTACATATACATCTTTCGAGTTCTATACAAAACACCTTCGTACCAAATTTTAAAACAATCTGGCCGATTTGATAAAAATTGCGTACACTCGTAATCGTTAAGTCAGAGGTCGCATTATTGAAACGGAAGTAAATAAGAAAAAAAAACATGTTATACATGGTCATTTAGACTTTGTACAAGATATCTTGCACCAAATTTCAGAACAATCGATCAATGCGTTTGGGTAAAACTACGTACACTCGTCATAGGTTGCCATTTTGAAATAGAAGTAAGTAAGTGGGGAAACATTTTGCACATTCGTCACTTGGGCATTATACCAAAGTACCTTCGCATCAAATTTCAAAACATCGGTTAATGCTTTTGGCCAAAACTGAGTAATAAACAAACTGACAAACCACATGCCGAACGGTCAAGTTGAAACAGAGATCTCACTTCGCTCGGCCAATTAGTACTTTAAATTTTAATTTACAGTACGTTGGAAATACGAAAATTGAGCCTGACCGCCGTTAAATTATATCTTTTAATTTCAATCGATTTTGAAAATTGAAAATGCTAATTAGTACAGAATTTAACGCTGGTTATGGTGGCGAAATTAGACTTTCAAAAGACAGTATGATGTAAAAGTTATGACTTTTTATTAACCGCCATTTTGAAACGTTTGAACGAATTTTTGGTAACAAACTTGTCCCAACATATTGCAAAAATTGTTTTTTGAACCCAGTTTGGATCGAAATAGCGAGCAGTAGTGTCAACACGCATGCCTGCGAGTGTCCACCAGGACCTTTGTTGAAAAAGGTCCTTAAAAACAGCTAGCAGTAAAGATCTGCCATTTTCAAATTACAATTCGTCTTAAAAACTTTCCAATCGCACTTCGTACTTTAAAAACGACCCTTTAAAAAATGATCTAGAAGTCAGGATCGGCGCTCGTTTCAAGACGCCGGGTTTATGGTAGTGTTCCAACAACCCATTTTCCAGTAGACATTCACAAAAGAATTGATGATGTATTTGTGACAACTGAAATTAACATTTCAGAGAAATGTTGCTTATTAACATTGCTGATGTGAGAATCATCATCAGCGATTGATGATTAATCGAGACGCTGAAAATCACCATGTCTTCGTTACGGGTTCTACACTGTGTACATCATTGCAACTAATAAACTGTTTTACAAGACTTTCTGCTTATATTTGGTTCTTAAAGAGGCAGGGAATGATTTTCACCCGAAACTGTAATTTCATACAAGAATTGTCGAGATCCCATTTTTTGTTTTCCACCTGAAAGCCTACAGTTTAAGCAACATGATTATGCAACGATGCTAAAGCCAGTTTTTTTCTATCTCCTGCTACTTTTTCAGGGTCAACAATTGCCGTAATTACTGACGAGTAACTTCATAAAGTCTGATTTATTATCTGTCTAATTATTTCTTTTAGGGAAACGTCAGGAAGTTACGATTTCTTATCAAGTATAGGTGATAACCACTATACAATCGGAGAACAAAGTTCAAATCGTAAACATTTTTTTTTTTTAACGTCTGACTGTTGTGCACACTTGGGCTAATGCAGACGGTGGGATGATTTATAGCGTATGAAAATGCCAACCCCTCGCCTGGAATCGAACCCGGGTCCTCGGGGGTGAAAGCCTAGTACGCTAACCACTAGACCACCGAGGCGGAAATCATAAAATAACAAACGCAAAGAATAATATTGTTCAAAAAAATATTTGGTTTGTAAAATTAATACTTTAATGATGTACGTTCGTGTTATTGTTATTGTGTATTCGAACACATATCATCTGTTTTGCTTAAGAAAAAATACACGGCGTTTTGAAAGCATTGAAAGCGTTTTGATCATTGACACAATGATCAACCTAATGGTCAAAGCTATCCTGAACGGTCAAAAACAAAAGTTAGCTCTTATCTTCCCTAAATTATAAAATGAAAGTTACTGTCCATATAATTTTATATTTCTCGAGAACTAATAGACAAATAATGATTTTTAAGGTCCTAAAACATTGTTTAAAACACGCCACATCGAACCTAACCTAACATTAACCTAACCTTACCTAGCCAAACCTAACCTAACTTATTACAATGAATACTGAATCTATATTTAGATTCTGTAGCGTATTCATTGCCTATTACGAATAGGCTGTAGTTACAATATCAATAGATTTCTTAAAACATTGTTCAAAACACGCCACATCGAATGAGATTTCATTGGAAAAACTGTAATAAGTTAAGGAGTAAACAGAATAAAAATGTATAAAAGTTGTCATTGTTGATTACAAATTTAAGTATAAGTTATCCTGAGAACTAATAAAGATATCATGACGTATGAGGGCTTTAAACACTTATTTTGAACTTACATATTTTATATTCGTTGGCGCGTTGCGGAATGTAAAACACAGCAAAAAGTTTTGATAATGAAGGAATTGCGAAAAGCGTCAACGAATATAAAACTGTTTGAAGCTAAGAAAGGCAGGGGATGTATGTACTCAACAAAATAACAACATTATTAGCAGAGAAATTGTGATTATATTAATTAAGAACTTTAAATACTACATACAACACGCCACATCAATTAAGCATTCGAAACAATTGTGTCGAAGGGAGGGCACTGGTTTTTCACAACAACAACAACAAAATGTGTATTATATGGTGATGATTGTAACAATGGAGTTTTTAATGAAAGAAAAAACAAAGCATAATTTACTTATTACGTATACGGTGATGTTACA